>CAXAMN010026139.1:976575-1038510 GCA_963970005.1 Durusdinium trenchii
GGGCCCCCCCCCCCCCCGCGGGTTCAACTCCCCCCTGGGACGCTTCCAGTACGTGCTATAGTGCTATGTTTAGGTGGCAGGTGAAGTAGGCCACTGTTTGAGTTTGGAAGGGGGGGGCATGAAACATGAAATTTACGCGAGGGTTCAAGGCTTCAATGATGAGCATCACGGGAAGTCAGAAACCAGGCGTATCAGATACACGTGCCTTTGAGCTTCCTTCGGCATCTCAGTGCATATGGCTGACACTTCACTCGACAAAGATGCTCAAACAATCATACATAAACCAGGTGTATCTGATACGCCTGGTTTGTGACTTCCCGTGATGCTCATGATGCTGCGTTGCTTTTCTTCAGTCCCTCATTACATATACATGACGATCCAACAGCAGATTCAACAAGCTCACATGTTCATGACATCGACATCGATAGAAGAAACCAAACAAATCATACAAGCAGCTTTGTTTTGCCTCTGGGACACCTCTTGGGCACCTCTTATGGCATCCACACTGGTTCAACTCCTCCGTGGAGGTTTTGGGATACGGATGGATACGGTGCAACAGGTTCAACAAGCTCACAGGTTCGTGAACACATCGGATGCATCGAACAGTGTGGCAAAGTCCAGCCACGCTTCCTTAATTATCGGGGACTTCAATTCTAAGGTTGGCTGTGTCATTGCTGTTTGTGTGTCTTTCATGTTCACAACGTTTTACCTCATGAGCATTTGCCTCACTCCGCTTGATGTCCCACCAGTCCGGATGCACCCCTGCTAGCTTTCGTCACCTACCCTCGGCCTCAAGTATAGGAAGAGCTTGTTATGGAAGAGCTTGTTGATATCCTCGCTCAGAAAAAGCTCGGATGTGATGATATCCTGTACATTGATCCGTCTTCAGATCCGTCGACTTGGTGTCTCTATGGCATCCTTTCTTCAGCAAAGCCATCGCTTCGACCCAGCGCCCCACCACGGGTGTTGAGAGCGGGGCAGGTCACTCAGATCCCAACAGTTCCATTCGGTTTCGACTCTTCAGATCCAAACCAGTGGAGGAAGACTCTTCAGATCCCAACCAGTGGATGTGAGTTGTTCGGTGAGCAAACAAAAAAACCATCCGCTCGTTCCTTGCCGGACGTCGGACGGACGGTCGGTATGGTCATGACAATCTCTGATGACTCTTTCAGTGGCACTTCCCGAACAACTGCGCCCCTGTAGAAGAACATCTCCAAATATCCTGAAGCCTTGAGTCCTTCACTTTGTTTGTTTCATTCGATCACCCAGGCGCCGAACCTCGTCGCCGTCAGGTCGCGGCGACGCAGCGGCGACGTCGCCGGCGTCGTGGCTGCGGTGTGGGACCTTCCTGCTGCAGCACGCCTTTCGGCTCCTGCCCTTGCAGTGGCTCCGACACTTCCTAGGCGACCCACGTGTCCGCGGGGTGGCGGGACGAGCCGAGGTCGACGGTCATTTGGAACTCCTGGCGAGGGTTATATATAGTAGCAGGTTTTGCAATGCCCATTTATGTAAAGCTTTAGGGGCTCCCACCACCAAAAGAATTTGATAGGTTGACTGTTTACGTGCAGATTGTCCCTATATCAATAATAGTATAGGGCCGTATAAGGGGTTCGCCAGAATCCACTCATCCCTTTGGTATCCTTTTTGTGGCCTGCTCAGGACCCCTGTTTCATCCCCCAAAACCGCTGCTTCCGCCGGAGGCTACTTCGACCCACAGCGTTTCCAGCAGCTCCGCAACAAATCCGCGGAGAACACGACTCCCCAGCCAGACACCCCGCGCGGAACGCCGCGCTGTGTGCGCGGAATGCGGAGGTGTGCTTGGCCTGCTGGACGACGGAAAAGAGAAGTGATGTTGGGAATAGGGCTCAGAGTGGAGTTAGGCTAGTTGGGTGTTCCAAGAGCAATGACAGCTGAAGAAGATCCTCTATAATTAATTTGATTGATGCTATTGATGGGGAAGGTCAAGGATGGAACTCCAAACCAATGTCGGTGTCATCCATGCCGTGAGCAGCTCAATCGCGGCAATCGCGAGCGACATGACCGGGTCTCGATGGTCGGGTTTATTCGTGCCGTATGCGTCAAAACAGACCACATCAGGGGGATGTAATGTAGACTCTTGATTCAATAAACAACACTGAAGAGGTGTTACAACCCAAATGGTGGGGTGTCATTTCGTTGTATCAATCAATGGAGTCTACCGGGAAGATCTCAATTGTTTAATGCTGATGCTGAGTTGTTGTTTGTTGTTTGAAATTGCTGGCTTCAAGCCTTGAACAAAAAGTTTCCTTGGGCTTGGAATCACTCCACCGTGCAGCCGGATGGTCTAAGAGTCCAAGAAGCTCAAACACATGGAGCCTCGTTTGATCGGAGAGGATCATTGATTGATATTCATTGCTATGGTCTGACAGGCCATGTTCCACACTGCCACTGGGTGAGAACTACAAGCAGTTCCAGTTCATGAGAGGGAGACCCACAAGCTCCAACATCTGAACAAATAACTAAGAATTATCTGATAGTTTGATGATGGTTGATCATAAATCAATATAAATCATACATCCAGGCTGGTTGGATGACTCCTTCAAATTTGGGGTGCTCTTGAAGGGAGGCAAGTTGCGGCAAGAGGCCATGAAAGGATGAACTTGATATGTGTGAATGGGCCTATCTCCTTCACGCACCCCCCCAAAAAAGGAGATTCGAACAGTGGCTGCCACATTGCTGCCATTTCCAAAGTCAAGAGGGTCGAAGTGAAGAAGATCGAAACACCGCCATCCCAACACGCATGTTTAGTTGGACATATTTATTTGGAACAAGAACAACTCATGTTCAAACACGCCATCCTTTGCTTGTTTACATGTTGGACGGTTTCATTCGACCGACCGCACCGCATGGGCGACCTCCCTTGAGCATCCCAGTGCCGCGCTCAAGCCACAGGAAGAGGCGCTGGTGCCTGGCTCAAGTACCGGTCGAAGCCCGCCAAGTCTTTTTTTTGGGGGGGTATAGGACAGCAGGCACCCCAGTCAAGAGGAGGCTTTGCCCACTGCTTTGCTAGATGTTTCTGTGGAGGGTCGGATTCTGGTAGTGCGGATGACATGGGGCTCAATGGGGCTTCTTATCCCAGACACGACACATGGGACTGCCATATTTGCCCGCCCCATTATATGGCAGTCCCATTTGGGTATAGTTTCACAAGACGGGGTGGTGTTTAGTCCCATCCAGTGAGTGGATGTGACAGGGGCACCCCGACTTCCTCCAAGTTCGGCACCCCTTTGTGACTGCCGGTAGCTTCTTGATAGTAGCTTCACGATTGTAGCAGATGTGAAGAGGTCTCAAGCAGCGCTGCGTGGTGTCAATTCCAAATCAGTGGCCATATCGTGGGGTTCGACAAATTGTTGCTTGGAATATCTTTTCTAGGGCAATAAAGACAAGAGCATCATAGAGCATCAAACACATTCAAAAGCCATCGATTCCCTCGATTCCTTCGATAGTTGCCATCCACGGCGGCAGGTCATGCAGTCTCCCACTTCGCCCTCCACGTGGCCGTCCTTTTCGGCTCCTGTCTGCCGTGGTGCTCTTCGGCCGTTGGCGCTCCAAGGAGCTAGGCAGCTAGGCCCGAAAGCGAGGAAGGGTGGAGTTGAATGAAATGAAATGCACTGAAAACATCAAATTGATTTATTTAATAATTTGTTTAAGAACCAAACATCAACCACGTCATGGTGAACCAGTGCGACGCCTTCTTCATATGTGGTGTTATGAAGTTTAATGAATCAATGGTCAGAGTTTGTTTTAAGTTTTAAGGAATGTATATAGTAAACTTTGGGAGGTGAACACCTTGATTTCCCTTAGATTGTTTGCCCTCGTAAATAAAGAAATCCATTGTGAAGGCTTCTCCATATTATGGGGTTTTGTGAATCAATGGTCTACAGTAGAGGAACTGTTGGAAAGGAGCGATTCGCCCCCCATAGTCCCCCACATTAGCGAGTAGCTGTCGCATGTGTTTGTGCCAGCCATCGAAGAAGCTGCAAGCTCCAAAATGGTTCGTTGTTCCTGTTCCTTTTACTTTTATGCGTTCATGATGTTTCTTTATCGGTCTTTTCGTTGGTATATATGCAAACGGCAAGCAGCTGTCTTTGATAGCCTGCAAGATGCACCAAGCACAGCAACAGATAACCTCGGAGGAGAATGACGTAATGACTCATGACCAGCTAAGATATGTAAATTTGAAGCAACTTGTATAAACTTCTCAGTTTGGAGGGTCCAGCTTGTACGGGTCTCCCCCCCCTGAAGGGCACAGGTGGCACTGTTTGACGGCCAAAGTGGCACTCCTGTCGGTGGGTCACCCTACGGATTGGTATGGTTTATACTCGGCTCCTCCAGCAACATCTAAATGAAATCACGACAAAAGGAAACAACGCCATACAACGCCTACCAAAACCACACACACACACACCAACAGAACATCTATAAGTCTATACTGCAATACAATCCGTCATAATATGTCATATGTAAAGTAATTACAGGCAGAAACACAAAAGAACATCGAATCACTCCGATTTGCACCACCTTTTTTTTCAACCTCCAGTGGCACCAGGTCGAGAGGCTTGGGAGCTTGAGGGTTGGCCCTGCGGCCGCGCCACGAAGAAGCGGAGCGGCCACCCGCGGGTCACCAGTGACCAGCTGCGACAGGTGCTGCTCCACGCAGGCGCAACGCGCGCGATCGGGCGAGGAAGGCGAGGTGGGAGGAGAGGGGGGCGAGGTGGTGAGTTGAGGTGGAAGGTGGTGAGAGTTGTTGAATCTGTTGTCAACAACATTGCATTTTCTGCAGTACCTTTGGGAATCTGAGCTTTTCTCCCTGAATACTAGATTTGTGCGGTGATCATCAAGAGCAAGCAAAGCAATGGCGAGAGAAGGAAGAAACCTTGGACTAGTGGATTGGAACAGATTTTATTGGACCAGGTTATTTGATTCACTGTAGGTCGAAACGTATCAGAAATCATTGTGTTCCATGTGCGGAGCAGGTGTGACATGTGGTTTGACAGGGTGACGTGGATGGATTTTGTTGCGTGCGCCAGCCTGTGTCGATTGACCTGCCAGGCTATTCCAAGGGAGGGCCACAAAGGATTCCAGACAAGATGGTGCCAAGACGGTAGCCGTTTTGGGACGTTCTCACACGAGTTTTTTAAAAGAGCAACGGTGTGAGATGCCGAGACTATCTGAGACTCTTGCCAGACATGCTTGTGAAACGCAGAAGGTCTTTGGGCCTGAGGGCCTTACCAAAGGTGTGTGAATGGTGAATTCAGTCACTTCGCTGTCTCGGGGAGGTTTAGGGCACCGCCTGACCCTGGGCAGCTGGACCACGCCGGCATCGAGGGTGCTTTGGTCGCAGGTGATGCTGGGCTTCCAGCAGGATGAACAACACAGTCATGCAGAATATGTATAACATAAGTTTTGGTACTTAGGTGTACCCATTTAAGGGTGCACTTTTGGGTCGAATTCACGTACAAAACTTGAATCCTGCCAAGTCCTTCCCAGTCCCTTCCAATCCGACATCGCCCTGAGCTCGCTCCGTCCTCACTCGCGAAAACTTCGCATCCGGAACTCTTACTTTTTCGCAGAGACGAATGAGGATGAGCCTGAGCCTGCAAAGCTGAAGGGCGTGATGAAGCTCGACTCAAAGAATTTCCAAACGATAAAAACACCAAAAAACATACCCTCCTTGAGGAAAGAACATGGTTTCGTGGACGGAACCCTTTTGGGTCTTCGGATGTCAATGGATGTCATTGTTTTTCCAGAGGACGTCCATGCAATGCAACCATGATTGTTGCAGGACAGGGTATTGAAACGGCATTTCTTGAGTGCATTTGTACAGATGATGGCTTTGCTCCAGCCAGGCGCCTGGAGATGCAACAAAGTAGATCAAGATAGTATGATGTGCAGGTATGTGAATGTGCAGGTGTTTGAAAGGTTTTGTCAAGAATCAACTGGCGAATTTGAGAACCTGTGCGCGGTCATCACATGTGAAGGGTGTGACACCTGCTTTAGCCATTCAAGCACGGGCATGTAGCTCATTTTGGAGTCTCCTGACTGTAAGTGAGTAACCGTGTGGTGGTTGGGATGCGCTTACTTGGCACCTCTCTACCCTCATGCTACCGCCGCTACCTCCGTGCCGCGACCGTCGAGGAAGGCGGCGTTGGGTCGCTGCAATGCCTTGCTGGCCAACGATGCCCTGCGAACTTTGCACCTCGGACGGGACCAAGGGAGCGCTGCGGCGAAGGGGACCCTCGAGGGCGACGACGGCCACGGCGATGACGAGCGAGGGCAGTGAGGCAGTGAAGGGAGGCATGGGGAGTGCAGCCCAAGCTGCCGGGACTGCTTGACGCCAGGGCCACTTTAACGTTCGGAAACGTGGCAGGGCTTTTCAGGCCCTTTTTTTTGTTGGCTCAGCTGCGCAGTCCAAGACAAAGCCGACCAAGAATACACTGAATACACATGTTGGTCTTTGTAAAGTTTACAGGTGTACAGACAAAAACGCTATTGGTCTAGGGAGCCAATCTCGGGATTGCCTTCCTAGACCCATCCCCTCAGACACGATCTTATCGTACTACAAGACCCTTGGAGCTTGGGATAGCTTTGGGCTTTGTTTTACCAAAACCACTACAAGCCTTTGATGTCGTCCCGAGTGAATTGGATACTTTCTTTGGCATTCTGCAGGAGCGAGGTTCTTGGAGTATCTCGGAGTTGAGCTCTTGAGCTCTTCTAAACTTTCACATGTTTCCTCCCAAGCTAGTTTTCCACACAATTCTTGAAGTATGACAAAAGATGACAAAAGCACTTGTCAGTGTTGAGAATGATACACCTGGAATTAGTAAATGAGGTTTAATATGAGTATATATATATATATACCATGATGTTTTCCCATGTGAGGAAAAGGCATCATGACTCATGATACCCAGATATAGACCTATGGTCATTCGAGTTCCAAAAGTCCAGACGTCAGGCTCGACCCCTTCGGACGCGGACGCGCACGCCCAGGAGCCACCTCCTCCGCCAGAAGCGTCTACCAGCTCCGTCGCAGGGGCGCTTCGAGGCCTGGTCCCACCAACTGGTGGAGCAAGCACTGCACTGGCAGTGCCCCAGCGAGGAGCAACTGGAGGAGACGTGCCAAGTGCCAAGTGCCCCCCCCGGTGTTTTTGGGTTCTGTGGGATGGGTGGTGATAGGGAGAGTTTTACTCTTTGAGTGGTTGTTGCTGCTTTTCTTTTTTAAAGGAAGGAAGGGCAGTTTGTGAGACTATAAGCATCTACAAGCTAAGTACGTGTGCGGACTGTGTGTTATACCGAGTGGGTATCATCAAACAATAATAGCAAACATCTAAGCAAAGCATGTCTCAAACTCAGCAATGGTATGGTAGCAGTGTGTGTGTGTGACTTGTTGGAGCCCATGCTATGGGCCAGATGGAGGCATGTAACTAGCAGCTTGTTCATCGCAGGCATCACCCAGACACGAGTTTCTTGGGACGGGCGTCTGTACTCAAGTGGGGTGGTGGTATAGGGGGGGTCTGTCTGGGGTGGCAGAACTATGCCAGTCCCATGGAGTGTTTGGGTATAATACTGGGCTCAAGGACCTGAAAAGAAGTTTCGATCAAAGGACAAAAGCACCAGATCTGAAGAAAGACTCCTCAGCCGCCCCCCAAAACCTCCCTTCTGAAAGAGTCCCGCCCAGCCCAGCCGCCCAAAACCTCCCAAAACTGCGCCAGGAGCAGCTGATCCAGGAGAGATCAGGATCCAGCTCGGTTGAACCGGTTGAGGCGTTGATGTCGAGATTGGTGAAGCAGTTGCTTCCTGAGTGGCTCGAGGCGGCTGAACCCGCGGAGCGGTGGTGTGGCACTTGAATTTTTGGAGCGACACACGGGCATGTTCGATGCTTACCTCACCGGAAGAGACACATGTTTTTGCAGCAAGACCGGTGAGTTGGCACGCTTTAACAAGTGAAGATCCTGGATTTGGAAGTGCAGTCTGGTCAGGCGATCAAAGAATGCGGAATTCGGAATGGTGCTAAGTGGCAACAAATCCAGCCATGAGACCATATGAGACCTTATGAGATCTTTAGACCCTAGAGATACGTGCAAGTACTGCTGGATAGGTACGGAGGGTAGATCCATGGTGACTGAGCTGCATGTGCTCCATGCAGGCCCCTTGGGCACAAAAGGCCGCCGACTGGCGCCTGAGCTTGGCCTTGGAATGCTGGGATCGATGTGCCACGCAGTGGGACGTGGAAGGCGGAGATCGCGTGGGGGAGGTTCGTGGCACGGTGGTACGGTGTGTCGTGTGGAAGCTGAGATGGCTGAGATAGTTCGTGTGAGGTGACACGGAGAGACAGTGAGAGTGACTGGACCATGTGCGGTTGCAGTCAGGATGAAGCAGTGAATCAGTCCACCCTTATAAGGGGAGAACATGGGAGAACCATCCTGGTTTTGCCTCGTGCCGCAGGGCTTCTAGTCGTGCTCCTTTTGGCGCTTTTGGTGTATGTGTCCAAACTGTCACTTTAGAAGGTCTCTACGTTATATCGTCTAGACTGTTTTGAGGTTATTTTCACCTAACAGACATCACATTGCCTTGGAGTGTTCGTTCGTCATGTTCTTTCCCACTTCAGTGGTTTCGCCGTAGGTGTGGGGCTCTATGCAGCCATTGCATTGGAACTAGGCGCTTGCTGGGGTGGCAAGCAGCTTCAGGGCTGGAGAGCGGTCGAATCTGCCTGCGGCTAAGCGTGACCGAGTAAGTGATGCCACCGTGGCAGATGTGGATCGGGAGGTTCTCCAAATCACGCACTGGGCAGTTGATTGAACTGGCGGCGCAACCCCCAAAGGCAGCAGTTTTGTTCCAAGGCGCTGACCACATCCGACCATTCTATATATGTATATATACACATACACTTGGGGGGGTGTCCTAGTACCTGTAACAGTCGGTGTACAATTATCACTATTTTAGAGAAAGACCTGCAACCCAACCAACATCATCCACTGTTACTGGGCATAGGATAGACCCGTTATACCTACCAGCAGCTTCAGGAACTCGGGGTCACCTGGTTGGAAGACCCTGCTAGACTGGGTCGACAGGTCCAGGACCCCGGGTTTCTGAAGGTCCAAGGACATCTAGAACCAGCTCAGTTCAGAAGACATGTTGCATACGTTAAACGATCTACACTCCCTTGGAAGACCATGTTCCTCTACAAACGGGGGGGGTGCCACTTCCTAGTTTCAGATGTTTCAGGGAGTGTAGGTATAGCCTATGCTGGCCATAGCCTATGCTATAGATGTCACGGCCACGCTCGGGCTTGAGGCCCCCGGAGAAACAAGGACCAATCACTGAGATGGGTTCATGATTGGCGACGTCCGCTTCAATGCACACCGGCCTTGCCCACCTTTGATCAGGGTCTTTGGATGCTTTATGTTCGGAGGGGGTAATGCGATTTGGAGATGTTTGGCAAAATGCTTTGAATCTCCAATTCCAAAAGGATCCATAGTGGCGCACATATGGCCTACATTTGGTGGTGAATGTTGGTCATATTTGCCATTTATGGATCGTTTGGGAATGGTCACGAGAGTGAAGTATGAATCCCAGATAGGAGGTTACATTCAAGGCTTTAAACATCTGCTTCTTGAATTGGAATGCATGCGAGAAGCAATCAAGCTCTTCCGCCGATCTTCATTCATCGCCGAGAAGGCGACCACCTGCGGTCGCCCTTGTTTGGTCAGGCGACCGCGGCGGTGCGGGCCGGGCACTGGAGCAGTTGGGGCGGGCCGTGGATTGGCGCTTGGCGTTTCAGCCTCTCAGGTTGAAAGGTGGAGAAAAACCGACCTTCGAAGACTCGAAGGAAGGTTCATGAGTTTGCGGGAGTGGGAGTGGGAGTTGAGTGAGGATTCTTTTGGTAACGGTTACCGGGCCATGATGATTGAGGTTCATGATGGCGAATGAGTGAAATGATGATGGTTTATGAGGATGATAATGTGCACTATCAATGTAGGTGTCATTCTCCAGCTGAGCTTGTGAATAGACCACGGCTGAAGCTGGTTAGTTCGTGAACACAGCAAAAGGGTGAGGTGAGTTTTTGTTTCGCGATTATTGATCTTCAGGCCCTCTAAAGCATCCAAGTAGTGACATATTGGAAGAACCCCTCTTCATTGTTCTGCGGCACCCCCAAGTGGTTTGGATTCGCTGTGGGCTGTGAAGGAGGCTCCTTGCAGTCTTGCAGCGGGGATCTCGCTGAACGTTTTCTTTGACAGAAGAGATTGTGATTAGCTAGCAGTCAAAGACCACAGATAGCTTGAAAGTTAAACATAAAAGACATTGTTTTGTGAGAGATTGTTGAACTAGGAGCAAGAAGCTACTAGGGGCTCCTGGCCTTACTACTAGGAGCAAGAAGCTACTAGGGGCTCCTGGCCTCACTACTAGGAGCAAGAAGGGGCTCCTTGTTTTGTGAGAGATTGTTGAGGGCACCTGAGTTTTGATGCCGGCTGAGGCCAGCTTTCTTGGAGGATTTAGCCTCCAATGGCCTCACACCATGCAAGGCGCCCAGCCTTGATGCAGGCGCCACGGCACGGCGCGGTTCCAAGTGATTTGGCTCACACAGAAGGCGTGTTTGGATCTATCAGAACTCAAGTCATTGGAGGTTCTGAGAGTTAGGGAAGGCCTGCTGTATGCGGGCCCCACCACAGGAATTCCGAATAGTTCTGACCTTTAAGAAGCCCATCGGAATTCTCCGCAGCATGCATGTTCACTGGCCATGCTGAAATTTCGCGGCAGGCTATGCCTATTTGCCCGAATTGGTGCAAAGAGCTGCGGCTCTGGCGGCGCAGGGCACGCTGCAGGGGGTGCTGCGCAACTCGGGCCAAGGGATGGGGGTCTTGGGAATGTTTTGGGCGCTTGTTTTGGGCTCTTTGCGCGCTTGGAGGAATGTTTTGGGCGCTTGTTTTTGGGCGCTTGGAGGGGTCTTGGAAATGTCTTTGGGCGCTTCCAAATGATTTGCAATTTTCCACTTGCCTGATCTAGCATGTTCGTTGGATGGAGGTATATGATCAGTTGAAGACCTCACATGTGCAAACCGGCCATTTGTGTTGCCAACTCCGCCCTCGGCTGCGGGGGCGGTGCCTTTTCATATCAGCAAAGGCTCCCACGTTGGTCTTGAGAGGCCCTTGGGTGGCTCAGATTTGGCTTCAAAGTGTGGTGCACTGACATCCAAATAAGTGTTGAGATGGCAATCGCGGAGCACATCTTACTGGCATCTTTTGAGATGAGTTGTACTGACATCTTACTGGCATCCCAAATAACCCAAGGCAACGTGAAGTTTTGAGATGCCAGTGGGATGATTTGGGATTATTTTTACGACTCACCAGAGTTTCCTGCCAATTTCTTCCAGTGTGTTTTTTTTTTGGGTAGGACATGATGGGTTTAGCCGTTTAGCCGGTTTAGCTATATGTACGTGTGTAGTGTAGACTCTTGATCAATAAACCCCCCGCATGAAGAGGATGTCCAATTCAACTTGGGGGGTGATTATATAATTAAGAGTCTACATTATTATAGGGTTGGAGAATTCCCTAAAGGTGGATGGAAAACGGCTCCGACGACTCGGATGACCCTTGAAGTCTGAAACCAAGCAGGTGATGCCATCAAGTGCCATGCACTTCCATGATGGTTTCAGCTACCTAATTCTAAGCTGATCTAAGGTTTGTATTCCAGTCGCATTGAGTTTCTGGGGGTTGGATTTAGCGAGTTCCTAACGACGTTTTCATGCTTGAGGGCGCCGGCATGGTGCAGTGCTGCTCGATGGACCGCGAGTGGTTACTGAAGGCGAGAGAGCATGGACCGGAAAGAGAAGTCAGACCTTCTTCCCCACAAGAATGCTGTAGAAGGTTTCAGACTGTTTTGCTAATCTGCTAATCCTAGAGGTCAATCGAGGCGGTCTTTCATTTGCTTCAGGCTTTGAGGGCCTCTTTCATTCGTTGCGTTGCATGGCGCAATTCATTTTCATATTGGTAGAAATCTCTCGGGAGTTGATCGTCGCTGAAGATGAGAAGAGAGGAGGGAGGAGGCCAGAACATGACCAGAGGTGTATAGTGTATAGTGATCTCCAAATAGTATATTATAGATTGAAAAGGATAGAAACGGTTTCCAATACATTTTGTTGAGGGGATCTACTTTTCTATCTATTTGGGGGCCACCATAGTCATGATGGTGGAAGATGGTGCCATCCGTCAGTGGCTGATGTGGCGCACTGCCCCTCGATGATCACACCTGGTCAAGTCAAAGGGGCTCGTGGAGATCAAAAATCCCAATACCAGGACCTTCCAAGAGGTGGCTATATGTAACTATAGCCTCTTAGAGGTGAGTTGGGGGTGTCCAAACACCTGGCTTGGAAGGTCTTGGTAGTACGGCCTAGCCAGCATTCATCAGCAGCCAGCATACATCCAATCAGACCCCAAGACCCAGACTGGCGCTACTGGCGCCAGCTGCAGCCCGCGCCTTCGCCCCACGTCCCCTTCTTCTGCCCGTTCGACTCAGGACCGGACCGGTGCCCCACATGGACATGGAGAACGGACCTGTTTGATATTCGGATTTCAGGGTCTTCACAGGGGGCGCCATCCTTCATATGAGTGAGAACAATGACTCGTATATGCTTACATGGACGGGTCGTGTCTTGGACTTTGAATGAATTCTTAGGAAGATCATGAAGCCTTTCGGTGGGGTTGACAGCTGAAACCCTTGACAATCCAATCTCTCCCTCAAAGGGCCCTGTCGGCCTCGCTGCGGCCCAGGCTTCAATCACGTGGCCGAGCCGTTGCAACAGCGAAGGACCAGGGTCCATTGGGCCACCCCCGTCCGCCAAACCTCAGCAGGCAACGCGAGGCATCGCGAGGCGTTCCATCATGCCTGGCTAGGCCACCGGAGACTTGAAGCCTGGTTTCACCATGTTGGCTTTCTTTCTCCACCCACTGCATGAGGGACTTCGTGACTTTCATGCGTTGAAACCTGCTCGAGCATGAGGAGGGATCAACATCCGCTCTTGCTGCCGAAGTGGAGGAAGACCCAACGGCACGCGGAGGTCACCGGATTATATAGATATCGTTTTGGCCAGGTGAGTCGTCAAGGGCTCGACATGGATCATATTTATATATACTGTACGGATATGTACGGATTATAATGATTATATACTCAAACTTTCCTGGGTAGGAAAATGTTGACTTGCAATTTGGATGGTTTTTAGGGGTGAATGTACGTTGCTTGCAGCCTCCTGCCGGTTAATCCTGCAGAATGTCACGCAAATCTATAGGACGTATGCGATCATGCGATCATGCGATCAATCCGAAACTGCTGGGTTCATCTTGAGGGAGAAAATGCCGGAGGTGATTTCAGGGGGGGTCCTTTGACCACTGTGGGTTGAGGCGGTGGCATGATGTGACTCAAGGAATGAACAGTGTGTCAAAGCGGGTATGTTTCACCAAGGGGCTGAGTTCTTGCAGAACAGAGCGAATCAAAACGAAGTGCATTTGTTTGGCCGGAGAAGGCTTCTTGGCTTCTCCGGAGGTGCATTGCCTTTTGCAGCTGCCATCTTTAGCAGAAGCCATGCACAAGCAGATGCTCATCGTCGAGATCGCAGACATAGGACTGGTCGTCGAAGAGTCGTGCTTTTGGTACCGAAACGAAGAAACGAAGAGAAAACGAACATGGAAACGATTAAAGAATGGAAATGACTCCGAGAAAAAATACGTACACACACACACATCTTGCCCATCCCCCGCGACCTGGAAGGAGGCTATAGAGCAGCAACCCAGCCCAAAACGAATGGCAGTTCTGCCTGAAAACTCCGAAGAGGGCTCGTTCTTAAATGTTCTTAACAGGTACACCCGGGAAGATTAACATGGAACCTGAAGATTGGCGTTTGGAAGACCATTTTCCTCTACAAACCAGTGGTTTTCAAGGTTCCATGTTAATCAATCTTCCCCGCATACATCATGGTACAGCCCAGCGGTGTGATGAAATAGGTTGAAGCAACCATTTTCACCAGGACCATCTTTGGGATGGGCGGAGCCCTGTTCCCGCGGATGCCTTCACTTGTTAAAGAAGCTACTTGACTCGCAGCCAGGTACGTACCGTTGTCACGTGTTCTTACACCACTTCCATCACCATCCAAACCTTCTCATCGAACGTCCACGTTCAATCTATATTTTGTTTATCTTATCTTGAATCTTCATCTCTTCTTCTGGTATTCGTCTTAAGGAATTACAGCACTTTTGGGGGGCTGGTACATCAGACTTGACTGAAAGCCACAGTGGCATGGTTCTTCCTTACAATAACCTGCTGGCAGTCTCAGGAATGAGTGGAACGAGGGCCATGTAACAAGTGCTGCTGCTACAGAGCTAGTTCTCGGCTTTTTGCCCGAAAATTGGAGTGAGTAGCTTTTGTGCTCCATGTCAGTCATGTTTTGTTTTTGGGTTAACGCCCTACACCAGCAGCGGCCATGCGGAGGCGCCTCTCTTCGCACATAGACTCATACAAACCCCAATGAATTGGTTTGATGCAGCTGAACATGGCCAAGTTGTGAGGGTAGATCGCGCATTCCTGACCTCGAAGATGTAAATATACCTGCACCTTCAAAGGAGTGTCCAATGGAGATCCCTAGGTAGTGGGCTGGGGCTTCCATTCAGGTGACCCCGAGGTCCTGAAGGTGCTGATGTGTATAAATTTGTGGTTCACACGTCATTCCTCGTCATCCACGGCTCCATCGATCCCAATCCAGTCGTCCCAGGTACGGAGTCTCCAAAGTCTTCTTCACCGATGGCCTGGGATCCTTGGTGCAGCGAGACCTTCCACATTGCCCTGAGCTGGATTTTCCGTGCGCCCACCATGAACCAGAAACGGGGAAAGTGACTCTCGAACATCCAGCGACATTCTAAAGCTGACCTCCCCACAAAAAAAACGAGAAACAGTGGACCTGCAGAGCTGACCTGCAGTTGCTGTGCTGCTTTGAAGTCAAAAACATCGTTTCCAGGACCCATCCAAAGCTCCCAGGACCCACTCACGCTCCTTGTGCCGCTCGTCCCTGAAGCCCCGCGAACATCACCACCCGGGATGGTCACATGATGTCACATGGCAACAGCCTGTAAGAACCAGTAAAAAGCAGTCATAGAATGACCACTTGGATTATGTTGAGGCTTGAGGACCTGTGCGATCGTGAATCAAGAAATGTATAGATGGTGAAGAAGCTTGGCCATGGTTTTGAAGGAGCCCTGCTTAGAGGGGCATTTTACCTCTCTCCGTTGGGGAGAACTACAAATTATCAACTAACTTTGTGATGCATTTTGGTGGGTCAAGGGTCAGGAAGGGGTCAGGAATATATTTATAATCGTATGTGGTCCAGATGTTCTTCTAAAAATAATGCGAGATTCTTGCGCCGCAACAATGTGTTCAGAAAGAAGTGCCCCGCAGCCGTTGAACCAGCATTCCTTCTCACAAACAGATTGAATCACTCAATTTTGCCTTGAAGATGTGTCGTTCATGATGTTCATTCAACAAATCGTGGCAGTGAACATGTCAAGTATTTCAACAACGGGATTGAGAAGTCACAAGAGTTCGGACCCGAGCACCTGAAAAGGCTTCGAACAAACGACATTTGGGAGGTACAAGACATTTGCCCGCCGACTCAGCGATGATCGAATTTCTGAACGGGCATGGTTGGATATTTCAAAGAAGAATGAAAAGAAAAAAACAAATAATTATATACGGATTAAACATGGCTTATTTATACTTATTTTATATCTATATATGCAAAGAAATATTTGGTATATAAATTCAATATTATTCATATTGTATATATCTATTCATATAATTTTGGATTTGATTTAAAGATATCTATATTTTTTTATGTATATTGATTTTAGATTTTTTCTTATATATTTAATAATTTAGTAAATTATATTTTTTAAAATATAGGGGGATTTTCGTAAATTCATACATTTCGGATATGAATTCGCGATGCGATTAGATAATTTTATTTATATATATATATATTGGAATGGATATCGAAAGGAATATGGAAAATTAAATAATTATGGATTGATATATTGTTAATTATGTTTATTATTCGGATGATAAATTTTGCTTGTATGGATAAAGGAATTAAACATTTAAATAAAGACGAATATGAAGATTTGTGAGATTAAATAAACATATAGAAGAATAGGTTTTTTTAGATTGATTGAATGTATTATTTAATTGCGGTAAAAAAAATATATATTTTATGAATTCGAACATATATATTTATATATTGATTTGAAATATATAATTAATAATTATTTATATTAAAAGAATGAATATAGAATATTATATATATTATTAAATGATTAATATATAAATATTGGTTTAATATGGAATTATTTAAATTATGTATTTAACAAATTATAAAGATTATAATTTATTTGTATGTATATATATTTTTAAATAAATATTTTAAAAATATTATATAATATATATATATATCATATATTTTTCTAAATAATATATTGATCGAAATTTATTTTATAAAGAATAGAATTGATTGGATTCTTAAATTCAATTAATTTTATGGTTGGATTCTATATCTAGACCTTATCCTCGTAATATGTTTGTGATCCTCTTTCCATCTCCATATTAATATTAATTGCATAATCATTATTATCCTTCGATTTCTTTTTTTTTTTTTTTTTTTTCTTATTTTATATTAAGATTTATTAAATCTAGAAAATCATGAATTTTAGGAATTATTTTTTTACGATTCATTTATTCATATTATATTAGATTCGCCTTTAGGGACCATTAGAAAATCTTAAGGTCTGGCTTGCTCTAGCGCAAAGCGATTTTTTTTTTGAAGATCCAATTCTATGATCAAAAAAATAATTGGTGATTATATTAAAAAATTCATTTAAATTATTATTAATTAAATATCGATTGTATACTACATCGTATCTTTACCCCAAGAACAAATTCATCAATAAATCTTTGTCGGCATTAATATCATTATTTTTTTCAATTATATTCCTTTCCAATCAAATCAAAAATAAAAGAAGAGGATAAAATCCGGACCACAAAGCCCAACCACAGAGTTCAGGGGCGCGACCAAACTAACCTATAAAAAGAAAAGAAGAAAAAGATCGGAAAAAAACC
The DNA here is from genome assembly GCA_963970005.1 of Durusdinium trenchii. Classification (NCBI taxonomy): domain Eukaryota; class Dinophyceae; order Suessiales; family Symbiodiniaceae; genus Durusdinium; species Durusdinium trenchii. The sequence goes on from CAXAMN010026139.1 coordinate 993,766, forward strand.
GATAAATAATATATCGGACAATATTATATACAAAATTCAACCATAGAAGACAAGAAGAATTCAAAGACGGGACCAAAAAGAAGATAAAACCTGGACACAAAGCCCAACCGACAAAAAAAAAATAAAATCTCAATATAAAACCCATCTACAAAATTAACGTATAAAATATTAAAACCAAACATAAAATTAAAGACAAGGCCTAAATACAAAATACAATCAAAAAATTAATAGATGCATTAACGAAAAAGAAAAGAAAAAAAATCAATAAATCATCCAAATATATTAATTTAAACAAATACCTCGAATTCATTTAATTCGACTAAACGATATCATCATCGAATTACCTAAATAACATTAATATAACAATAATAACATTTATAATAAAAATCATATAATATCAAATTAATAATCGAATATTAATATCCATAATTTAATAAACATAAAAATCAATATCATTTAATTCAAAAAAATAATCATCGAATCAAACAACAATAGATATATTTGAGCGGGGAAACACGAAAGGTAGAGACGGACCGAGTAGCTGTCGGGACCTTTTCTGGTGAGGGACTGTCTCCGGTGTTTCAGGAACGTGCCCCTTGGTCAATCATGGATGAAACCAACAAAGCCAGAGCACAAGAAGGCATAAGAAGGCTCATGCGGTCAGATTGCGCCACACGGCTCTGCAGAGAGGCTGCGTTGCGTCGACGCTCGTTTGTGTCTAGGTGTGTGAAAACAGGCGTGCATAAAAATCGCAATGCATGAACGCTCGCATGTGTACCAGGCATGGTCCCACAGCTGCACGCACTGTGTAAGGATTACAGGCCTGCACGCGTTGCGTCGAAGCCGCAGTGACTCAGTGACCAATCCCCTTGTAAGGATAGTGTTGGAGGGGTGCGGCCAGTACTGCCAAGAATAGACGTCACGCTATGGCGGGTATACTCCACGATGCGGTAAGATTTCGCCACGCTAGGGTATAGGGCTAAGTCGAATGGTGTTCCGCGACACGAGGGGTTTCTCCACAGGGCTTTGCAGAAAGGTTGTGTTGCATCGATGCTCGTTGGTGTCGAGCACTATGGTCTGTGAACGCAATATGTGTTGTGTCAGGCATCGAAGCTGCATTGCTCGACCTCATTGCACAGGGTTCGTGCTGTATTACGCAACCTCATGGCCAGCGTCGTATTGCCGTTAAGCGCATGACTTCACCTGTGAACGCAATATGTGTTGTGTCAGGCTGCCGGGTGCGCACGCACGACCTCATTGCACAGGGTTCGTGCTGTATTACGCAACCTCATGGCCAGCGTCGTATTGCTGTTAAGCGCACGACTTCACCTTATGTCCAGAATTTAGTAGTGTTAGCGACGAAGGGAGGGGACGGGGAGGGGAGTAGAGAGGAGGGGGGGAGAGGGGACGGAGAAGGGAGTGGAGAGGAGAGGAGAGGGGGGGACGGTCGAATCAATTAATTTATCAATCATTCATTACATGGAAGGGGGGGGGGATGGGGGTATTAGACATTAATCTACCAATCTTTAGTTCCGAGCAAGCTTTCAAACCAATCCCTTTACTTCGCAAAACAAATTCAAGGTAACCCTTACCAAGCTACCTTTCGTAATATATCGTCGAATTTTTAATTCGATAATTTATATATTATAAATTCAATAAATAAAATAAATCATTAAATTATTATATATATATAAAATATTCAATAATGTAAATAAAAAAAATATATATAGATTTATATTTATATAATAATAAAGAAAATAAAATATTATTTTAAATATATTTTTTATAAATATATTATATTATATATATATTTTAATATTCATATAATTTTTTTTTTCTTCCAAAATAGAAATTAAAATAATAATATTATATGTTGAATATAATATTTAGGAATATATAATTTATTGCAATTATGATCCGAAATAATTATATTAAATATGCAATCAATATGCAATATTGGAAGAATATAATTTTCAATTTATTGAATTGAATTCAATCTTGATCCATTGCCATTGCAATGAAAACCCAAATGCTCAAGACCTCAAGCTCGCATGATGCCATGAACCTCTGAAGCACCTCCCACTAAGAACAGGGCTTGAACCCAACCTGACACATCTGACTTGAGACCAGCACACCGTCAATTCCCTAAATTCCCTGAAGGGCCTGGGCTCACTTATATACTGCTGAAAGGGTTGCCAGCTCTATCAAGTACCACAGGTCAGGTTTGGTTAATCCAAGTGCACTTTGACTTGCGCACGCTCCAAACTGCTGCAGCGGTTCCCATCGATGGGGGTTGGGGTGAACAGCAGGTTTGGTCTATTTCCATAGAACCCAATCGGATACAGGATGATACAGGGCATTTCACTTGCCTCCAGGCTCTGAACTGCACAAAAGGCTGCCACATTGGGTCAGGCACCACAGCTCATCTTTGTTTTAGCCACACGTGTCCTGTCGCAATCTCATGGGGTGATGGGTGGGGAAGTGGGTGGAGCCAGCAAACTGCGCTGAAAGGGTTGCCGCATGGGTCAGGCAGCATGTGAGCACCTGGAAAATTGAAGCCACGCATGCTCCAAGCTCCGGAAGCCTGCTCCGGAACCTCCTGAATTTGCTGCGATACCTTTTACGGAACTTGCTCATTCATTTCCTGCCAAAGGCTCTGAGTCCACGTGAGCAGAATTCGAGGTGCACAAGCGAGCGGATATCGCGACGCGCAAGCAACGCCCGAACCCCATATAGACAGAACTTCCAATGCGGCACACGTCGTCGCACCATCTTTAAAACCCCAAACACTCCCCAATGAACGTCCCACTGCCCTTGTCCCTGTCTGAATTCGCCTGAGGTCCCAGGCCCCCGATGCATAGGGGAAGACTCGCACCTGTCGCATGGCAAGGCAGGTCCAACGCCACGACGCGATGAGTCGAGTCGAGTTCCGGCCGAGTCGGAGTGGGTCGAGTGAAGCCTTCGGTGAACCAGCAGCCAATGAGGAGCGATGAACAGCTGTAATCCTGGAAGTTGGTGGCAGCCCCTGGCCCTTTGGCCTTCGAATTTCATGGTATTCCGGCATATTCAGGCCATGCCGCTTCCCCACTTCCATGTTGGTTCAGTTTACCAAGTCCAATGCAGTACCCCGGAGAGGTTCCATCTAGACGATACACCGTCCAACATCCTACAACGGTTCAACCGCCTGAAATCGGTTCCAACACCGCCTAGGCACAGGCACCTGGAGCCACACTGGTAGGTTGACCATGTCTGGTGATGTCCATTCCCAGGGCATCCAGGCAGTTCCCACGATGTTCGCTGGGAGTCCCGTCGTGGTTCCAAGTTCGACATCAGCACCAGTTCGACCGGTTCCGAGGGCCCTCTGAGGTTCCTTACTACCTTAGTGGTTTCTCTGGGATGCACTCAGTAGTAAGGAACCTCAGTGGTAAGGAGGAACCTCAGGGTTACTAGTAGTAAGGCCTGAGGTTCCCTGGCAACCGGTCCGGGTTTGCAGGTCATATGGTGCTGTTGAAAGCGAGTCGCGCTCTCCCTTCAGCTTCCCCGAAACTCATCGAAAACCAAAAACACTCTTGGTGGAAACAATCTCATAAAGTCTCTAGAAGATGTTCATCCGGAAGCTCAGCTTCCATCACTGCCCAAGTTCGCCCGAGGTCCATCCACTCAAACCCGGCCGTTTGCGAAGCATAACGACCCGACCCTTCGAGACGAAGATCTCGCCGCCTTCAGCGCGTAGTCTGCGCGATCCCCTCCCAGCTCCACGATCCGGGACTGTTTCACAGCGTCCCAGATCAAACTGCATGGCACGGCACGGGGCGGTGAGGAGCGGTGAGGAGCTGCTGAGTTGGATCTGAGGTAGGCCCTGGTAGACCTACATCGTCCAGCTGTACATCGGCCTTTTCATCTATACTCTATACCAGCCAAGTTTGGCATTCATGTTGGAAGAGTCATCAAGGAAACAGGGAGGAGCCGACCCTGCAGCCTCCGGCCCACAAAGCACCGTTCTGTGGCAGGCTGGTGCTATTTTTGCCAGGGTGGCCATCTACCCGTGCACGCTCCGTTCACAGTCCTTGGTCCGGATTGGTCTACGAAACCCCCAAAAGTAGGGGTCTTGGAGTTGGGATCTGGCACTCCGGCTAGGCTATCCGTCCCAGTCTTTTGCCAGGGGAGCGGTGTTCAGAGCCGAATTTCTCGAAACAAACACCTGGGTTTTGAGGGCCCGGACCCCTGCTATGGAGGGTCCGACCCCTGCCATGGAGAGCCCAAGGATTCTTAGGGTGATTGAACTTTTGGGTGGAGGACTGCAAGAACTTCAAAGGAATTGGTTGACATTTGATCGGATGACGATGAGGACGAGCATGAGGAAAAGCACAACAAGTCGCTCAAAGACAGTCTGCTGGCTTGTTTGGCAAGGTGGATCTGCACGACCTGAATACACTGAATATGTCCATCTACTAGCATCCTCCAACAGGTCTCCTCTAGAGGGGTGTTTGGCCCAAACAGGATAAAACAGGTCTCAATTGGTAACCTGTTGGAGGATGCTGGTAAAGGATTTGCACTCCCTGAAGCCATCATCATCATCATCATCGTCATCATCATCATCATGGTTACTTGGATGGCATGGCCCTGAACAGAAGACCGCGAAATGCCAAGACCAAACAGGGTGCCATCCACTTCCATCTTTTCGTGAGGTACTGAGTCTTTTCATGAGAAACTTCCAGAACTCTCTGCTTCCCGAGCTATCTTTTTAGCGGGCGCCGCCGCATCTTGGCCTGTAGTCCTTGTAGGGTTCGTTGAAGGGCACTCCAAAGACCATTCGCCTCGGTTCGATGAAATGGATGAGAAACGGGTGAAGAAGAGATGGAAGGTGAGGTCACTTGGTCCATCTTGGACCTGGTCACTTAGCTCCAAACCAGCACTTGAAGAAGTTGGTTCCACGTGTTTTGAAAGCTCGAGGCTCTATGCGATACGAATGGTCTGGCATCCGAGGCTTTTAAACCAATTGCTCCACTAAACTTAAAAGGCACCTTCCAAACACATTCAAATTCCCCATTATATATATATATATCAAACATTGAAACTCGACTCATTAGCACAATTCAATTTAATTAAGAGTGCTCAGGTGATGATCCCCCCCACATCACAAATTCTCACCACTTCCACGCGCGGTTGACACACTTTAGAGAACCAATAGTCGAGGTAGGGATTTGTGATATTGGCTACTCAAGCTCCACCAGGCGTTTCCTGACAAGTTCAGCTGCCAAACCGCTTTGAAGGTCCAATTCCTAGCGGAGAAAAAGGCAAAACACACGCTGCCCAGGAGGTCCACCCGTCTCTTCACCTTCGCGTCACACGTCGTCAGGGCTCGGTGCCCAGGCCCGGTAGAGGTGCGGCTCACCATGCGGAAGTCGTTTTCGATGTCGTCCATGAGCTCATCAATGGCCTGGAAGCTCCAGCGTAGGGTTCAAAGTCCGAGCAAAGGGCTGAATGGAAAATGGGCTGGCAGGGTGGCAGGTGCGTGTGTCCGGACCCCTATGGAGGGCCCAAGGCTTCTTAGGCCTCCAAATTAATCCCAAACACTCCATGTATGCCATATATGCCTACATTGGGGTGGTGGGGGGTCAATGTAGGCATATATGGCATACATGGAGCGTCTGGGAATACTAGCATGCAGAATAGTATTGATAATACGAGATACATGACTGGTTCCGACTAATAATGAATCTCCTCCAGACCTGTCAGTGTCCAGCCAGGCCTCCAAATCGGAGCACAACACATCCTTACTTTTTACTTACCTTGCCAAACACTCCATTTTGTGGAATATGCCTATAGATTGGGTGATTGAAAAGCAGTCCATGCAAGCAAATATAATCATCACCTGGACCATCCAAATCACCACCTGGACTATACAAATCATCACCTGGGCCACCCAAATCATCACCTGCCATCCAGGTTATCACCTGGGCCATCCAATTATTTTTAGGAGATTTGGTGTCCAATGGATTACTTGGCATCTCCAACTTCGGAGTGTCCTGTCTGGGTGTCTTGGCTGGAGAAGTAGTGTGCTGGGTAGTCCAGCCAGGACACCCTGACAGGATGGTCTGCGGAGTCGTTTGCACTCTATATTCATTCAGGCGCTCAACCTACTACAGGCCTGCCACGTCGGAAGTCAGCTTGGGAGGGATTTCGGCTGTCCAGCCCAGAGCCACTGAATCATCCAAAAAAGAGCGCGCACCCGCTGCCTCCTACACACCTCCATCGGTAGGTCAGCTACCTCCTCAGCCACCTCCACCTCGCGAGACATTTTCAACGCTGGGCCAGCAGCATAGGGCTTTCCCAAACCTGATGGAAGGTGTTCGCCAGAAGGTGACTGAGTCCAAGGAGCTGCAATTCTTGAAGGCATCAATCCCAATATGGATCACCGAGTCCGGAATTGTCACGCTTATCAATGAGCGACAGTTTTGAAAGGCAGAATTCCCAATGTGGGTCACGGAAATCGGGATGGTCAAGTTCACCAACGAGAGGCAATTTTCAAAGGCACCCTCTCCAATGTGTGTCACAGAGTCGGGGATGGTCAAGTTCAGCAATGAATTGCAACCCTGAAAGGCCTCATTCCCAATGTGGGTCACAGAGTCCGAGATGGTCAAGTTCACCAAGGAGCTGCAATCCTGAAAGGCAAAATCCCCAATGCGGCTCACGGAGGCTGGGATGGTCAAGTTTGACAGGGACCTGCAATCCTGAAAGGCCGCATCTGCAATGTGGGTCACCGACTGAGGGATGGTCAAGTTCGCTAAAGAGCTGCAACCATCGAATGCACAAGGCGCAATGTGTGTGACCGAGTCTGGAATGGTCAAATTTGTCAAAGAGCTGCAATTGACATAGGTGCCCTCCCCAATGTGAGTCACCGAGTCGGGGATGGTCAAGTTCACCAAAGACCTACAATCAGCAAACGCCCAATTCCCGATGTGTGTCACTGAGTTCGGAACTTTTAAGTTAGACAAACAGCTGCAACCATCAAAGGCTTTATCACCAATGTGAGTCACCGAGTTGGGGATGGTCAAGTTCACCAAGGAGCTACAACCTTGGAAGGCAGAATTGCCAATGCGGGCGACTGAGTTTGGGATGGTCAAGTCCATCAAGTTGCTGCAATTCACAAAGGCGCGATTCCCAATGTGAGTCACTGATTGCGGGATGGTCAACTTGGCCACTGCATGGTGTAAGCAATGACTGCGAGTCAACAGCACAGCCAAGACCGGCAAACGCATCTTGGTGGGAGCAAATCACCATATTTTGCCTAAAAACAGCACTTGGGACAATATCTCCAGCAATTCCTGCGTCCAATACGTTGTCATCATTGCCCAGCAAATGGTTGCCTCTTCCAATTAGCTCCACACTTGTCGTCCTGCGAGTAAGTTCATCCCAAGGTTGTGAATCTTTGATCAGCTCCTTTAGCTCCCTGCCTGTTGACTCTGGAGTGATGTCAAGAACAATGACATCCCCGCTTGGCTGCAGCACTGAAATTTGCTGCATCACCATGGCTCATGTATGCCTTCAACGGATCAGAGATGTCTGCTTAGCTCCACGGGCCTTGCGAAGTGTTCTGCACTTGGCCTTGATGGTTGTTCTGACCCACCCCAGTTTCCTTCAAATAATCAAGGTTGACCTCTTCCACCTGTTCTCTTGCTCAGTGGGGAAAACAATCCAGAAAAAAACAACTTATCCACTGAAGGGGTAGGTGTTTTTGGCGAGCTGCAGACGATGCATTTGTTATTTTCATGTTGATTTTCCTGGAGATCACCTCGGTCGACGTGGCCAGTGTGACTGTGGGTGATGAACAGAATGGACACACGCAAATTGTCGAGCTATAATGATTTGGAACCAGGGTTTTAACCCAAATCCTTGAATGTTTGAGAGGCTCGGAAAATAGAAACCTATCATTCTTGACACAGTCCGGGCAATGCTGGCTGAACCGCGTCCCTGCTTTCAGCGAGCGTGCACGCTAACCCACTTTCTACTGCATGATGGTTGTTAAATCGCATCACCTCTAGTATACAGCCGTTGAAGCGCAAAACCCTTCCATGAGCCCTGTGCGCGGACCCATGTTCTACTGGTTCTGTTCCTGACGTTTTCCGGTTTTGGCGGCCTGGGATTGTGGGCCCCTTGCTATAAACACAGATATATATATATATATACAGTATATGTTTCATCGTTATATGATACTTCTTTTAGATGGCGGCCTGCCTTTTCCTTTGTCCTGACTAGCTTGGCTCTTGCTTGAGAGACGAGCAATGTGCAGTTTGCAATTCATCACTGAGGGACGTCCTTCGCAGCTTGCACATCCATGGCTTGGATTTGTTGTCCAGGAACCTGGAAAATAACATCGTTCCCCAGGTGAGGGGATTCAACCTTAGGGAAAAGAACACAACATCACATACGCAAAACCGGGTGAGTGGGCGCTCGCGACTCTTGGAGACCTTGATCTGCCACTTACGGCGCTTCACGGGCACAGCAGCACAGCAGCACCGCTCTGCTTTTCTGTGGAGAGCACGGACGGCATGTCTCGGGCCGCCTGCCGGGTGCGGGAGGTGTGAAGGATTGTGCAAAGGCCACCCAAAATATATGTGATACTCTCCCCAAAAACGAACGGTTCTCCAGGACTCCATGGGGCATGTTGTGGTGGTGATGTTTCAATTGAAGCAAGCGTCTTTCTATCCCAAACACTCCATGTATGGCATATTTGCATACATTGAGGTGCTTTGGGGGATCAATTTGAGTACGACGTTATGGGCCCGAACGAAACGAGGTGCGGTCTCCTTTCGTGCATGGGGTCATGATGGGTCCCGAAACCTCGTGGGGGCCGACGTACTATCGCACGCCGTAGCACCACGTAGCACGGACTCCCTCAGTTTCCCGCTGACAGAAGAAGCTTGACCCCTTCCAGGGCCTTCAAGGGGTGGTTCATGGACACCCCGAATCACAGCTAAGGGGCTATAAATAGACACCCCTTCTACCAGCACCTTCCAACAGGTGCTTTTTGGATACCCCTTAACCTCTAAGAGGCTATATAACCACCTCTTGGAAGGTTCCTAGTCGGGTCCTGGTTGGTTTCTGTTCATCTTGAGTGGGGGGGTGCCTCAGTTTCCCAAGAGAGCCTGGTGGAGGTGATCCACGACCGGACCGACAAGCTGACCGACATCGTACGATCCACCCGTGAGGGAGTCTGGAGTCTGCCAGAGCCTCGAGGCGGAGGTCGTGTTCGAGGCGGAGGTCATGGTTAGATAACAGTCACATGGAGTTGGGTAGGTGTTTTTTCATGTGGAGCGAGCCGCCGTTGGGTAGGTGATGTGGATGTGGCACCCCCAAGTGGATGTGGCACCCCGACTTCATCCGTTCGCAACCCTTTGGGACCAGTAGCTGGAAATCGGATCGACAGCTTCATGGCCGGTGGATCTGCAGCGGCCCAGGCGGCGGCGGCGGTGCAAACTCGTAACCAGCATCTTTTCTAAGAGAGGCTGGGCCAAATTGGCATGGTAAACAAAATATTCTAAATCATCGAATGCTGCATTGATTGGTACCAGGACCCTCCAAGGGGTGTCCAATGGACTACCCCACACTACCTGTAGGCTTCCAAACAGGGCACCCCTTGGAGGCCCTGGTAATGAACTTGCCGCAATGGCTATGTCCCCCGAAGTTCAAGCTTGGACCCCCCCGAAGTTCAAAACCTGGAGATGCGCTTTGGCCTTGACGGACGCTGGACATCCAATGCGCAACACGCTTTTCTGGTTCTCTATCTCCAACATGCCTTTCAAAGGCTTTCCTCTACTACATTGCAGCTCGCCTGAAGAATCCTAGCTAAAATCGCAGGCAAAGGCCAAAGCTCAGGCTGCGATTGCATGCGTCCTGCTTTGCAGGTCGATCTGGCTTCCAGGCGGCGCAAAGGCCAGGCTGGCTCCCACCCCTCAAAACTCTAAAGCCTGAAGCTCTCCGAGGTTTCCTTCCGCTTGCTGAACAACCAGAACATGGCCAAACCCAAAAAACATCGTCAGCTGAACAGCCATCCCCAGTCTCGGATGTTGACATCATGGGAGCCCAAATGGCACATTCAAACTCAATCAACTGGAGGATGGAAACCTCCATTTGTGGACCTAACTGTACCAGGACCCACCAAGGATTTCAAGCCTGTATAATCATTTAATCACCTCCAATAAAGGCCTATATAACCTATATATATAGTGTCATAGTGTTTTGTATGTTTTTTTTGTCCATGAATTTTCCTGGACACGGCCCTGATGAACTTCCGAATTCACCCAACTTTCCTGGCCCTCAGGTCATCCGCTGATTCGTACACTGCGACCTCGCTCGGAAAGCGCGGGACGGCGCCGTCTCCGTGGGCTTCACGATTCGCCTGGATGACTTCTTGGAGGACGTGGGCTGCTCGTGCACCTTGAAGTCGGGACACACACCTCGACTCAAAAAGAGAGGTGGATAGTGACCTGAACGTTCGGACCCGGAAAACCTGGGGTACCAAACTGGGATAGTGTATATAGTACTATAGGGTGCTTCAACCTCTGTTGGTGATTTGAAGTTGGAGATGGTTGATTTCAAGCTCTTGGTGTCGTAGCCTCTTCAACTTCGGCGCTGTTGCAGCTGCACCTGCTGCATTGGATCAAACAGCGGCCGAATGCACTTTTCACGATGTCCAAGATATAAACATCTTAAACCCCGGAGCCACAATCCGCTGGTTGGTCCATTGACATCCCCCTTGTGACATGTAACGTGACATATATAGCCCAGTGTATCCCAGGCACACCACTATATAAGGAACCAGGGATTTTAGCTCTATGGTCTTCGTCTTTGGAACCACTGGTTACCAGCGAGCTCTCGTGGTTTGCCTGGATGCTGATTGGGTGCCCCGCTCCGGTGCCAGCGCGCCCCTCGGACCCTCGGGTGACACCGCACGCGATCCCGGGATCGCGGCGCAAGCCCCCACGAACTCGCTGGCTGTTCAGACTTCCGCACCAAACTCGCCGGCTGAGTCTGGAGCTCAAACCGACAGAAGACTTGTATGAATAGAATAGATGAAATGATATGAATTCTGAATATAGATATGAATAGTATGAATTGCAGGACATGCTGAAGAGGCCATGCTCTCAACCCCCTCGCCACCAGCGTTCTACCGCACTTAGATCTTTCAATCCAAGAACTCTAAAGCCTTTTCCGCTGGAAGGAAGACCACCTTCCGCTGTGTGCCTTCAGGCAAGGTGGGCTTCACCAAGCTCCAAAGCACACTGAGAGCAGCTGGCGCATCCACAATCCTCGGAGTGATGTTGAATCCCAGCGTTGATGCCGAGACCTTTTGAGACCAATATATGATATACATGACACCAAACCAAAACACATGATGTATACCAGGACCTTCCTTGGGAGGTGTTTATAAATAGCCTCTTAGTGGTGAAGGGGTGTCCCAAACCCACCGGACTTGGTTTCGGTCCTGGTACATGATGTGTTCTCCTGATATGCTTTGCTTTGAAACTAGTGTCGCCCGGTCGAACATGAGTGAAGGAAATGATGAGTGATTGCTTTCCTCACGTCCGTACGATGGCATACGGAGCTTACACACTTACACATGTACATCATACGGAGCTTGCACACTTACACAGATGTACATCAGACTTGTTCACATCGAGATGTGACTTGTTGCTAGTCCAGCCACTTTTGGAAAGGCCTATGTCGATCATCTTCCCCCAACCATTTCTAGAGTCCAGATCCAATTTAGCCGAAGTCAGCAAATCAGCTTCACCTCACCTACCGTGCCTGCTGAACATCTCACGTCCATCCCGGAAACCGCTGCAACCATGCAACCAGGAAACATAATACTCCGGAGCACATCTCTGAAGGCATACTTGAGCAACTCGCCTGCACCGATGACACCTCGTGGATCTAAGTTGTAGCGAAGCTGGAAGTGCTTCAAATCCAGGACGGCATCCAATTGGTGCACGTGCTGGGGCATCATCTTCACGGCCGTCTCTAAGACGACCGCTGCATGCTCGACCATGTCCCGCTGGTTATAGCTTTGAGTCTGGAACCTGTGAGATGTGTATAGCAACGGATGACCTGCACAAGGTTCAACCTGTTCCGAAAAATCTTGAAACACCTGGGAAGGTCAAACTCTTTGACTGGTGGCTCGTGTGAAGCATTTCTTTCTTCTGAAGTCCACCCTGATATGAATAGCCAACCGATACCCGATACTACAAGCCGGCAGATACTTGAGGTGTGACATGAGGAGTCGAGCCGTAGTCCAGGCTGATTCAGGCCGTAGTCCATTCTGACTGGCCGGTTCCCGCTGTGGATCGGTCCGACCTTCACCCTTTCACCCCTTTTCCGCTCAGGCCAGGGGACTCGATCAGGCGACTCGGGGTGATGGGACTTGGGGTTTGGGGGGTCGGGGCGGCATAGTCCGTCCCATGGGGTTGTTCCCGGTAATTTCAAGAGGTGATCCGATAATCCACGTACTTTCTGGGTATCTGGGTAGGCATACGACTTTTTTTGGTAGTCTGGTCTTGGCTCCCTCAATGCGAGCAAGGACTGTATGGACTGTGGCTGAGTGAGTCATACCCGGCACCCAAGGTCCACTATCCAAACGATATGTAAGCAAACATGGCCTACATTTGATGTTGGTGGTGAATGTGTGGGTCATATTTGCTTATCTTTTGGACATTTTTTGGGCTAATTGACGACTGATTGAGGATGTCACACCTCTTGGCGGAAGGGTCCTTCTATTGGGGACTTTCCCTGTTGAGCACGCCCGCATGACTTGCCCAAGCTTGTCGCCTGAACCTCCTTGGCATAGAATCCGCATGTCCCCTTGCCAGATAGGAGTCCGCTGGCCAGTCAAAAGGTCCCAATGCTGCCTTCGCCACTCTAAAGCTTTTGCCACGAGCTTCCCAGCAGCCATAACATCCCCGTTCCTTCCGCGCAAATAGAGTGACACACGGAAAGGAGTGCACCATTCCTTCTGCCACTCAGACATTGACATGCCCAGCTGCTCTGTTGCAAAAGCGACGGTCTGGTCTATGAGCTCTTGTGGGAAAACGTCGTAGTTGAGGGGAATGGCATCAACCTGATCTGCTTGCAACAAACTTTCCTTCACAGTATCGTGGTCAAACCTCACAGAAACCACTTGGCATTTCTCCGCGAAGTCGGGGAAGTCCTGATCCAAAGCATGACCCCGCTCAGAGGCGCAACAGGTTCCCATTTGAAACACCGGCTGAACCCAGATGCAGCGGAGCCGAGCATGACATGAGCATGCATGTAGAGCGCCCCCCCACACACACCTGGTGCTCAAAACGTCTGGGAGAATGAGTCCACACGACCTCCGGCCGCCCTCCTGGGACCTCCCACTGGCAGCTTGGCTGAAGCCAAGGCGTGCGAAAACGCATGTTCACATGGAAAGTGCCCAAGAGAGGTTGAACAGCCTTGTAGCCCATATGTACCACTATGGGGTCCTATAAGGTCTCTCAACCTCTCTTGGCATGCATGTCTTGGGGAAAACGCCGGTCCAATACTAGCTGTCGGGGAAACGACGAACTCCCTCAGTCGCTCTCTCCGCAAAAGGCGCGCTAGAGTAGGAAGGGAGGGGGTTGCCAACCACTCCGACAGAGGGTGAAGAACCCTTTTGACTCTTCGATAGAAGTAGGGTCAGATCACTTGACCTCTCATAGCTTGTGTCAAATGCCTGTGGTTTCACCCTTGGACTCACCGCTGCTGTCAGCACCTCCCTCGCCCCCGACCGCCTGTCAGCACTGTCCCAGCACTCAGCGAAGGAAGCGGACTCCAGTGTGAAGGACGCAACGTAAACTGAAGGATGATACAGAGCCACCAAGCGGCGTGGTGATGCATCTTTCATCCACGCTAATTATCGGCGTTCCTCCACGGGTTGAGAGACTTTGAAGATCTTTGAAGCCTTTTCAGTGGCGTGGTGATTTCGGATATATGTTGCATATCTGGAACCTCAAGGGGCGTCCAATGGAGGTTCCTTAGTAGTGTAGGGGCTTCCAGCCAGGTGACCCGTTCAAGAAGGTGCTGGTGCAGAATTGGTATTTTCCAACATCTGCTCATGAGAACTAGTTTGCTAAGTTGTTCAGTGAGTGTTGGTTGGGACCCACCTTCCTGTTGAACTAAACCAGATTGCTGAGATATCAACAAGCAGTATACCTCCTTTCTGGATTCTACGCTTCCGGCGGCGTCTTCGGCTTCGAGCAAAGCATGCTGATGGCCATCGTCACCACCCAACTCCTTCCTTTCGGTCACCTGATTGGACAACCCTAGTACTGATAGATGATAGGTTTCCAGACAGGGCACCCAACTTGGGAGTGCTAGGAAGTAATCTTAAAGGCTTGGAAGATCATACATCGTTCATTTCGGCACCAAGGGCCAAGGTTTCTGGCAAAAGATTCAAGTGCGAAAAGGGCTAACAGCTAACACCATATGACCCAGTGGGGTCAAAGTCTTTGGCACATTTCTCCTTCACTATCCGACTGATTTTAGCATGCTTGAGCCAAATTCCATCGGGTCGCGTGAACATGACCATAGGGTCACCCAAAGGTAACCCAAGTCGACCGCATGTGCGACGCGTTGGACGGACGCCTAGACATCGTGGACGTATGCCGGGTGCGGGTAGGGGGGGAAATCCCCATCTCGAACAGAAGGAAGAGGGAGTTGAAAACATGATCCCACCACGACCCATGGGACTGGCATGCTGATCAGGCCAGGGGTGGTGGTTTGGGGGTATAGGCTTTTTTGGGGCATACATGAAGTATCATGCAGTGTATGGGACATGAAACCAGTGTCATCTTTGCTTCTCCCGGGCTCCATGCGTTGCCACGCCAGGCGACCGACTGATCTTCATCAGGTCGAGGCCATGGAAGTCGGGATCGGCCCACTGAATGGTGGTTTTGACAGTTGAAGACGTTAGACCTGCCTTCCCCCAAGAACTTGTATGTTGGGGTAGTCATGCATGGGTAGTCTTGACACAAACATCAATGTGTCAATGAACGAAAGCACCAATCAGTGGCTTCAAGATTCCTGATGGATCCCGCATCTCAGTAGGATGAAATCGATATCAGTTTCCTTGGCCAGTGGCCTGTCCCCCCACAGATTCAACGATGCTAGCGCATCCGGATGTCCTATTCTTCGGGCTTTTCGACTGCGGCTTCGTCCATGCCTCGTTGTCGGTATGTGTCCGTTTCCCAAACACTCCATCGGACTGCCAGTCCGGACTGCCAGGGGTGGTGGTGCCAGGGGGGGTCAGACTCTGGGGCGGCAGTCCGGACTGGCAGTCCGGTCGCGTCTGGGTTTTGCAGGTCTTTCTTTGATCCCTCCACTTCTCTGGTTCCCCCGCACCGGGTCACCACAGGTTCTCCCGAGTCACTCGCACCGATCACCGAGTCACTCGCCTCGCGAGTCACCGGAGTGGTGGCTGAGGACCTACCCGAGACCCCGAGACCAGTGGAGGCAGCCCCCCTGGGTGGCCTGTTGGGGCACTGGTTGCGTTGAAACCACCCAGTAACATACCATGCCAAACGACTGGAAGGGGGCCCTAGGGGATGCATATCTTCTGGAAGCGAAGGTCAGTTCAACTCTTAACATCTCGAGGTTCTTTTGCACCGAGGGCTGCCACCACCGGATCTCCTCTCGGCTTCCGAAACAAGAGTTATATAGGCGCCTGAAAGGGTCGGCTGTCTGGACTTCTGGAAGCTGTCGCCCCAATTTTGCACTTTGCTACTGTCTTGTTCCTATAGTAGCGATGGCCTCCACAAAATAGCATCCTTGTTACTAGTAAAGACATTTCATGACATTTCTAACACGGACAGGTGCAGCTCAGGAGGCTCCCAACGTTGCTAGGATCCTGGTGCCAACTGCCAGCTCCAGCTCAGCTTGACAAGACCCATCAACGTCAGTTTAGGGATTCGACGGAGAAAAAAAACACACGTTGTTCGACCACACGGAGTCGCATTCCGACTGTGCGAGGTGACCATGATAAGACCTGCATATAGGATGCAAAAGGTCTTCCTGGCGGGTTGATCTTCCTTCGAGCCGGCCTTCAACCATTTGTGATTGGTCTTCGTCTTCACATCTCAGGGGGCCAAACCACCAGATGGCCGCCTTGCATAGATTTGCTCCGGACAGATCCGCTGGTTCCCTACGTGTCGTCATCGCCTGGTCTACCCAAACCCTCTGGAAAGCCGATCAAACCTGGCCTCAAGGGGAAGGTGGAGAGAAGACCGCCGTGACGGCGAGAGCCTGCGTTGAGTGGCACCGGATCACGAGGAGGTCCCGATCCGGAGTTGGCATCTGAAACCGATCTAGATCAGCTTGGGCTGGTTGAATAGGGGGTCAATGATGGTTGATGTAGACCAACATTCCAGTCCCAAGACCAACCTTCCAGTCCAAAACAACTCGCAGCTTTTCGGCTACGCTTCTTCCATCTTCCCCAGCGCGGGAAGAAAAGAACGCGAGGATCGAATCAAGGTTCTGTGACCAGTCCGCTTTTCTCAAAGCTCTGCAGACTGCAGACATGTCTGTCAGTCCAACTAACTCTTCCTCTCCCGGACCACATGAGGAAACGGTGTCCTTTTCAAAAGGCCCCTCAGGAACTGCCTTGGGCCCCGGGCAGTTTGAGAAAGCCTCCAACTTCTCCAAAAGCTGTCCCAGCCTGAGTGAGCCCGTAGCCAGCTCAAACGACTCAAATCGGCTTTGAGATGGCCTCAAGTAACAAGAAGCTACTAGTAGCTCCTGGCATTACTATTAGGAACAAGAAGCTACCAGGTGGATGCCATCGCTATTAGGTTGGAGGCCATTACTAGTAGCAAGAAGCTACTAGGTTACTAGGTGGAGGTCAGTAAAGCAAACACTTTGAAGTACTCTTCGATTCCCTTCACTGCACGTTCACCAGTGTGGCGTCTGTACCATACGCTTTCAAGTGGATTGAGGGATTGACAAACCACGTGTTTTCATCCATCTTCAGAAGCTTTCCGAGGCTGCCGCTCTCTGCTACACATTCAGGGAGGGCGATGGCCAAGTGAGCAAAAACATCCATAAACACTACTTGCGGACCAACTTGCGGACATGGTAAAAATTAAAGTCGTTCGAACCTTTCAAGGTCTGGCGTTCATCGCCTCTCCTAGGAATCATGGTCTTTGGGAAGTTTCCTCCGCCACCAGTCACAAGTGTGTCTTTTCACCGATTGGACACGTTTTTTCATCGGGGTGTCCTTCTCCACCTCTTCTCCACCTCTGATCAGACGATGACTCTCCAACCCTTACGCTCCACATCGCTCCTTCGTCCGTCCACGCGGAAGGTTCTGGACGTTCACGCTGCACGCACGCACCCCGCCCTCTGCGCGGCGACGAGGACGCCACTTCTCTCCAATGACGTGATTGAACCTGGTGCTATAGTTGTCCTCATTTGTCACCGCGGAGCGTTTTGAGGTCGACGGCCGAAAGCGCGGATGGCCGCAAGAAGACACCCAACAGGTTATTATAGTGGTCCTCAAATAGATAGAAACGGTGTCCAATACATGTTAGATCATTTT
Organism: Durusdinium trenchii; assembly: GCA_963970005.1. Lineage (NCBI taxonomy): Eukaryota > Dinophyceae > Suessiales > Symbiodiniaceae > Durusdinium > Durusdinium trenchii. The sequence goes on from CAXAMN010026139.1 coordinate 1,011,356, forward strand.
AGTGGTTCGAACTACTTTTCTATCTGTTTGCGAGTCTATACAGGTTTAGGTTCGACCGAGCAACGCGGACTGAACCGATGAGGCGAAGAATTGCCGGCGACATGTGATGGCGACAGATCGGCGAAAGGGCGAAGAAAAATCTCAGCAAATGAATCTATGGCAACTGCTCTGCGCTGCGCAGCTTGAGGTAACCCAGGTACTGTGAGTGGCAAACACCTCCAGTTTCACAAGGATATTGCAGTAACCGCTCAGAATCTGAGGGCCCCCCAGGTCTGTAGGGCAACTCCATGAATAGTGAAGTAGGTCATGGGAGCAACCCAGGTGAACTGGACATGAGTTGTTTTCATCCGAAAAAAGACTGGATGGTCGTCCGAGGCGGTGGAGGGAGACTGGTGCCTCATGCTCATCACGAGCCAGTCAGCCAGCACCCCCATCCAGTCTGAGGTTGGAGGCCATCGCTTTTAGGTTGGAGGCCATCGCCTTTAGGTCGGAGGCCCTCGCCTTTAGGTTGGAGGCCAGCGCTATTTAGGTCCAGGTTCCTTTGACTTGACGTCCAGATCTTGATCCTCTGAGGCCCCGTCCAAACCATCTCCCTTGAGCCCAGCCCGGTGGCTGATCACGTCCTGCTCCAGCCTTGGACGAGATGATGGCCGAAGAGTGAGTGTTTGGTTGAAGACCTGTTTGGTTGGCACCTGGGGGAGGTGTGGAAAAAAAACTTTTCTACAGGTCACTCCCTTCAGATCACTCCCTGTGATCAGTTTCTCAATGACCCAAGCAATCCTTGGCCAAAACATGTTAGACATGGATAATCAAAATAAAGAAAATAGCAAAGCAAGTGATTGAAACGATTTACAGTAAACATTTGGGACTTATGCTGGGATCGCTGCATTCCGCACATGGGAGATGTCGCCAGCCCTTTCGGGCCTTTGCATGCGCCAAAATTGCATGCGCCAAAATAGCCTCCGCCGTGCTTCTTTTCACTGAGCTTATAGACCCCCAAATAGATCTGTAACAGATCCCCACGAAAACTGTGGAAACTGTGCCGCGGTCATCTATTTGGGGACCACTATACAACTCGCCCACGGACGCTCCGGGAGCCGCAGCTCCATTCAGCGCCGGGCTGGCTCTGGAGCATGCTTTCCAGCCGAGCCGCCTGGCTGCGAGGGCCCTAGGCGGCCCTAGGCGCCACCCTGTCCGATCTGGGCCGTAGGAAGTGTTCTGTGAAAACGGGAAAGGGATGGAACACATCAAACTTCCAGGCTCAGGAATATCCTGGAAGATTGGATTCCAAGCTGGTGGAACATCAAGCCACAGTCCCGAATGCCCGAATGCCTGTCGGAAAGAAACACTTGCATGTATCTCCCCTGACCATTACTGTAAGTGAGCTATTTTGATCTATTTTGCAGCTACAGTACGGCCTTGGTGGATCAGTGTCAATTCGGCCGGTGGATTGTGGGAGGCTTGGATGATTCGGAACGTCACGTCGCCTGTGTCACGTCCACGGGCTGGTACTTCAGGGCCTCCGCGGCGTCCTGGCCGTCTGCGAAGGGCTCGGCATCTGGTCGAAGCGAATGGAACCGGATTCATTTCCACCCCCCCTGCGTTTCACCAGTCATGTGGACTAACAGGGAGCCAAATGCAAGACAAATACCAACACCTCACTGCACAGGTCACCAATTGAAACCTGTTAGGGCCTAACAAACCTCCTTTTCGGAGACCTGTTCGAAGGTGCTGCTTATATATACAAGAAAATGTATATACACCTATAGAACCTGAATGACCTCTATTTGGGACCACCAACCACCCCAAATATGGCAAAACTTCCTATCAAAACAGGGGTCAAAACAGGGTTCCAGGACACTCTGGTGGTCAATGCTGGTCAATACGCCTGTGAGACCTCCAGCAAACCCTCCGCCGTCGCCTCGAACCGACGCGAACGTCGGGATGCGCGAGGCGAAAAGCGCCCCTTGACGCCTCTAGGAGCCAGCTGCGGGACGGCTCCAAGTCTTCCTCCCCTGCGACGCACGCGAAAGAAGGGTGGTGAAATGGTCCTGAAATCCGATGAATTCCCCGAGCCTGTGGGACCTCAGAAGCAGGGGATGATAGATCATGACGAGTATCTTGAAAGTACTGATAGTCGAGTCCCAGCATCCGACTCTACAGGTCTTCTTTGGTGGCTATTGAAGACTTGGCAGGTGGTGACCTGTTGGATGGTACATGTCTTTGTGGGTGATCTAGGGTCATGTCTCGTGGCCAAGGGTACGAGAAGAAAGGTCCAGTGCTCAGTACCTGTGCTTGTTGGACCCTGCCAGGGATCGGAGTGCAATGTGTGGCACCTTAGATGTCTTGTACAAACATGCCGCTCAAACCTGGTGTATCTGCTGCAATTCATCATGCTGTGGAGTCATGTTGTCCTGCAAGCCTCACCTAGATCCTGAAAGTCTTGCACCAGTTCGTTGACCTTGTGAACCGCAGGAAGCACTTTTGTTCTGTAGAACCCAAAGCAACGGGAAAACATCAAAAAAACACATGGTCCATGGGTCCATTGTCTCGGTGGGAATTACCTTCTCTACATGTCGCAGGTTTCCAGTTGAAGTCCCAAGAGATCCGCCCCCATCCCTGCACGGTGCGGTACCGGTCGCCTGCCGGTGGTTGTCCGGAGAGGCGTCTCAGCTCCCCAGCACGGAAGAGAGGCTTCCAAACTGGGCGCCGGCGCGAGGCGCGACCCGCGGTTGCGCGGCGGGTGGCGGTGCGCCGTGCACTGCATGGGGTTGGTGCGGGAGTTTGGGGGACGAGTTTGCATTCTTGGCAAGCCCAAGTGCGGTCACCTGCATTCATGAAGTGTTGATTGGACGCTCCTGGCGCGTGGCCATGGTGGATCCCTACCCAGTCACGCGCCATGAGACTGGAACACATGCCGCCCCGACCTCGACTAGCGGGACTGCCAGTCCGGACTGCCGAGAAACGGCCAGGTGTGGTGCCAGGGAGGTCTGGCAGGGTCGGCCGAACTGCAGTCCCAGACAGGTCGTGTCTAAATATGGCACTGAGACTGGTCATGTTGGTGGATCCCCAACTCCTGCTGTCCGCGGCCTGTCACGCCGAGCCACGCCGCGTGTCAGAGAGATCCCACGACATCGACGTGGCCACGCCGGTGCGGTTCCGGCCATCGCCTGCGGTGGGTGTCCGGTCCCGGCGCCGAAGCCCCATCCGGTGGACAGAGGTCGACCCCTACTACTCCGTGACTCCCTGCAGATCCCTTTGAAGGACCCTGCACCTGGTGGTTTTTCAGGTGGGGGTGTTCTCAATCCCCTCGATCCCCCCCCCAAACAAGAAAGGTGACCTGCACCTGATCCACGGTTCCTAGCAGTGGACCATCGATGACCCACACATCGATGGTCCAGTTGGGGTGGCGATGTGGCGCGATGTGCATTCAGCTAGGTCATCGACTTCTTTCCATGTGCGTTCGTGTGTGGGTCTTCAGGTTGGATGGGTTGAGTTGCAGCGACTGGACTCGATTACGGTGGTCTTCGGGTGCGGGTGGGCTGGATTTCGGTCTTCGGATTGGGATGTGGCACCTGAATCCGGGCATGGGGCACCTGAAACATGTAGTCGCTGAACAGACTTTAAACATTGTACTTCAAACAGATTTGATAGGGAATCCAGCAAGTATGGCAGGCCTCTTTTTGCATGGCATATCTGAGCGAAAGCAAGCCATGCAAAAAAAGTGCAAATTATTCTGCAGGAGTTGCATGTGGGGTGGCATTCAATCCAAGTGAAGTGAGTGGATGTTCTGTGCACCCGACTTCCTCCGTGATATAAGCACTCCGACATGGAACTGCTCTTAGTCTTTCATCGTGTGACTTCACTTTGAGAACTCGTGCAGGTTCATCTTAAATCCTCGGGACGCCGGCCTTCATAAGAATCTTCCACCCGACTAAGAGACTATATAGCGAGCCCAAATCGCATCAAATCTCACCATCATCCTCAGAACAAACCACGTCTCCATGCAAAAACACCGCCGGCCTCGTTGCAAGTTGGCCCACACCTGAGTCATGAAGAGTCATGAAAACGGATGTGATGTGATATCACACCGTGCCGCTGGAAATCATGTACTCAGGGCAACACCACCCAAAAGCGTGGTGATGTCAATGCATCAGAAACATGTGTCTTTGATTCATGATGCATGCCGAATACAAACCACCCATTGGATCGATTGGAGTTCCCGCATCCTGTAGGTATAGTATAATCCATCCGAGTGCAGCTGAGATCAGAAACACTGCCACGGTCTCGCGACGCGAAAAGCAAAACGCTGCGAAAAGAACTCGCGTTCAGTGGTGAGGCGCCACGTTCCGACGTTCTCCCAAAGAGACCCGACCAAGAAAGCCCACGTGGTAACAGAAAAAACACATGAAAAAGACTTCCAAATGGATCCAGATGGTCAGCGTTAGGGAGTGAACTGGCCAGGGTCGGGTACACGATGATTCCGAATTCGCCCTGAGAAGCTCTGGGAACGGCCCTGACCTGACAGTCCAATGGGCCATTTTTCATATGGTTGACCTGGTGCACCATTATCCAAATCATAGAACATGGTACCATAGAACACATTAGAAAACCATGGTTTCTATTGGTAGGAGCCACAAAAAATCCATGGCGATTGGAAGCCCAGGGGAAGCAGATCGTTGCAGTCAAGCTTTACTTGCAATCTGCAGGTTACAAACGCCGCGAATACCCTCGAATAACTCTGGTTGAGCCTCTGGTGAAGGCAACTGCCATAGCTGTGGAACCAACCAATTCATGTCAGCAGGCCTCTAAAATAGATATTTAGTAAACAAAAACAAAAACAAGCAACTAACGAAATCAAAAAAATACATGAAACAACCACCCTGATCGGCTTTGCTCCGGCCCTCTCACTTCAATCTCACTTTCGGGTGAACTCCGGCATCGCTCCCACTCGTCCTCCGCGCGGGCCCGGTCGACGGAGCGCTCGTGGTCACCGGGGCACGTTCTCGGCGTTGAAGACGAGGTGGACCCGGCGGATGGGGATCGTTGAAGCCTGGAGAGGTCGCAGGGGAAGCTCAGGAAGGGAAGGCTGGGGCCGGTTGGGGCTGGATCCAAAAATATTATAAAATATTGACATTTTTTTGGGGGTCATCGTTCATTTGCATATAGTATAGGAATGAAGCACCAGCCTGATTTAAAATTGGAAAATCCTGCTTCTTTTGATGGAGCGGAATGATGTGCAAAGTGAAATGACTCAGGGAAACGGGAAACGTGTTGGATCTTCTTTGATTGAACCAGTTGCGTCTTTTACATGCAATCCAGCGATACGCGATCCTCCATGACTTACGGCAGGTTTGATGTTTGATACTGAGCTGAATGAGGTTTGGAGGCCGTCCACTTCGCTCCAAACCACCGGTTTCGCCCGTGGTTTGACGAACGGCGGTTCAGGGTGACATGGAGTGAAGGGACGGTGTCTTATGATGGACAGCTGGTTTCAGGGTCCGTGGTCGTACCGAACCGGGTCCGGTTCGGTACGACCGGACCAGGCCCATCATGGCCCATCGGCCCCTTGACGACCCGGCTGAGGGACCAACTTCCCAATCATGCCACATCGCCAAGATCGATCGAAGCGTCATTATCGTCATTGGTGGACATACCAATCGACCCCCCCGTGATTTGATTGAGGCTACGTCCATAATATATTACCTTTAAGAAATCCGGGCCCTCAAATACGTCTAGGCCGTCTAAGGCTTCCTTCGGGTCCGGACCCCTGCGTTTCGGTGTCGAGTCCGACCGCCATGGAGGGCCCGAGGATTCTTAGGTATACTAAATGACCTAACCACCGGCCATGTCACTGGGCACGCCCGTGTGCGCGCCCGCGTGCGCGCAGGATGCGCCTGCGCCAAGAGTTTCGGTCCACCAGCTGTTCCGGTCTCCTCCTTGAGCTGTTCGGGCGGGGTCGCTGAAACGACGACCCCAAGGTGGCAGGTGGGGACCAACCAGAGTTGGGTGCTGGTAGAAGTCAAACGAGCTACTTGCAAACACCAAAGAAACGCACTGCCAGACAGCAGTGCATCTACTCAGGACTGGCACGTACATTTGGGATGATTTCAGGTGTCAATGTGGCTGAGGCTGTGAGTCCAAACCATTTTTTTCTCGAATGTGAACCGAATAGACTAAACGTCACCAGACATGGTCAACTCAACCTACCATGATGGTGGGGTACACTCTGGCGAACACAGCGGAAGTGGATGGGAAAACCCTGAAAGGACGACGACTTTCCTTTACGAACAAGGGGGTGGCATCCACTTTCATGTGATGTGTTCATCGGAGTGTTGCTCTTGTCCACTTGCATGTTCGTTGGATGGAGGGTATACATGATCAGCCGCTCAAAACACTCCAAACTCTGATTTCCATCTGAGAGTCGGAGTGTACTGCCCTTTTGTTCCGACAGTTCTCACGTTTGGCCCATGGCAGGTCTCAAGTTTGGCCCAGGGAGTGAGAGTGAGGCACCTCTGCAGCTGCTCGGCGCCCACAAAGACTCCAGCCACCTGGGAGGCATCTCTTGCGGAGCCGAAGGCAGTGCAAGAGAGATGATAGGTAAGCCAAATCCATGCAGGATCCCGGATACCCCTGCAAACCAGAAACCCTTCTTCCATCCAGTCATCCAGTCCCTGAGAATCCATGGAAATATATGGAAATGGCATATTTGCCTGGGGCGGTTTCAAAGGCTTTTGAGCGGTCAATGTTCCAGTCCTATGGATTTCTAGGGGAATGACGATCAACAAGACGAAGTGCTGTAAACACCCACAATCACCCACACGTGCTCTTCAGTTACAGTAGTTTCAGAGTAGATGGCACTGGCACGATCCATATTTTCACCACCCGACCCTTGGGGGCCCAAACGTGCCCATGAAACCTCTGAAACACCATGTGACTTTAGCCTGAAAGAGGCATGTGCCTCTTAGGTATCCTGACTTCGACCCACAGACATCGAATTGATCAGACTATATATACCTGGAACCCAAACATGACCCCTGTTTTGATAGGAAGTTTGGCCATATTTTGGGTGGTTGGTAGTCCAAAATAGAGGTCATTCAGGTTCTAGGTATATATATATATATGTCACAAATATATGCTGTACACGGAGTGTCTTGGAATAATTGAGAGGACCCCTCACCCACCAGAACAGCGATTGCATTGAACAAAGGCTTCACCTGACCACCTGACTGGCCGAGTTCGTCGGTTCCCCCACGGTGATGAGGCAGGGGACAACACTGGGGACAGCCTGTTGAGGATCTGCACTTTGACATGCACACACATCCACATCTCGCCATCATTTTATCCGCCGGCCTCTCGTGTTTCGTGCGTGCACGGGCGCGCAACGCTTGCCGCGTTCCGATCCACCGCATGCAATCTGTTCGTCGGCAAACATCTTTGGAGACTCGTTGTGATGTCTAAGCCTTCTGAGTGTGACAGTTTAACAAAAAACAAAGTAAAAAGTTAATGGGGTGAACTCACCCCAATTGATTACTATATTTTGAAAGATTTTGCTGCACAATTGGCATCCTTGGTGGAAAGAATGGCTGAAAGCTTCAGGGGTGGCAGGAATTGTCAGTTCCCATTGTGTTGCCTTTTCCACTCTTCAACTCGATGAGGACCTGCTATGCCTTGCTGAAAATAGGGACCGCAGATCGGAAGCAACTCAAATTTACAACTTGGATCACTTGGATCAAATTGACTCTACTCAAATCTGACAGTGCTTGGTCAGCAACTCTGCCATCACAGGCTCTTTGGCCATGCAAGATCTCGCATCGAAGCTTGGGCACATGGAAGTGAACACATCAAGGAACACAAACAATAACCAAACACTCCATGTATGGCAGATTTACATACATTGGGGTGTTTCAGGGGTCAATGTAGGCAGTAGGCAAAAAATATATATATATGTATGTACCATACATGGAGTGTCTGGGATACAGGTGGGTTCGCACACCCCTGGTGTACTGTGCCATTCAGTGAGTGTAGGTGGATAGAGGCACCTCCCCCAGACATGGTCTCACATGGAAGCTCATGGGCAGGTTCTCGAAACAAGGAATGCCCGAGCTCATGGGGGAAACAAGAAGAAGAAGAACAACAACAAGAACAAGAACAAGAACAAGAACAAGAACAACAACAACAACAAGATCAAGAACAAGAAGAATAAGAATAATATGAAGAATAATAACAACAATTGCACAACAATAACAACAACAATAACAATAACAACAACAACAACAACAACAACAACAACAACAACAACAACAGCAGCTGGGGGAGTTGAAAGCACAGGTGCCAAACTGTGCATGATGTTCTGCATCTTTGCCTCAGAGGGGCTGAAATGGTTTTCATTCAGAACATACAGTAAATACATGTAACTATCACTTCCCTGAAGCCAAGCCCGTCAAGCTTCCCATGATTTCTCGCCTCACCCACTGCGCTTCGTCCCATCCGCCCCCTCCGCGGCCCGTCCCTCCTTCGCGGCCAGGACGAAGGCCACGAGACCTGCGGACGAAGGCGTCCGGGTGCCAACAAAGACCTAACAGGGACTGAACAAAAAATACCGCTTTGGAACTCCTGAACCTCTCTATTTCCTGCATATAATATAATACAATATTCATTGTACCAAAATCCACCTCTTCTTCTATTTTTTCACGCCTTGACTCTGCGGGTGACACTGCGTCCACACGCCAAGAACGTGGCGTTCCTTGACTCAGGAACACCTCATTCTTGATATTCTTGGTAGGGAAACCCATTCCTTAAACAGGTATTGCGGGTAAACAACACCTGAGAAGGGGGGAACGAAAGCCACGAGGAACCCCCTAAAGACTCATTTCATTCGCATGTACGAACTGGCTAGCTTTCGTAATTGTATTCCATTCTGCTATCGGCCTCCCCATCACGTCGCGCGTCGAAAACGACCAGCCCAGCGTTACGCCGGTTCGTGCGGTTACGCCCGGCTCAAGAGCGGGCGAATGGCAACCGAACGAGCCACCCCTAAGAGGGTCCGAACATGTGCAATGCCCAAACGCCTTCATTGGCCCAAACTGGTCGGACCCCGATGTGCCCGGTGCCTGCAGCGGTCGCCACCCGTGCAGGACCCAAGCAAAGCTTGGCGTAGTCGCTGAAGAGGAACACGCCTCGGACGGACCGCGCGCGGTCCCGTAGGGCGCGATGAGACCGGTCTGTGCGATGAAAGTGCGGTGGTAAAAGGTGAAAAGGGAAAGCCTGGAGTCCTGAGAAACACCGGGCAGGGTGTCTGATCTGTGTCTCTTCACACCCACCGTTCATGATCGTTCATGGGCTACCGGGGTCGAACATCAGTCAGACCTCCAACAGGTCGAACAAGAGATGTGTTAACTCACCCAGAATCAGATGACTCAAGAGATGATGGAGTGGTGATCGGAAGCGAGCTTCCAATCCATTTGGAGAGAACACGACCGGGATTTTGCTTAGGGAACCAGGAAAAAGTCACCCAATAAAACAACACCAGGATGAATAGAAGAAGGGACGGACTTGAACTTTGCATTTGTAACCAGCTATTGCAAGCAGTTTTCGTCCAGATTCTACCACTCTGGATGGCAACATTCGACCCTACAAACTAAAAGGAAAGTGGCTCAATGAAACACTTCAGGAACATGTCTCCTGCCCCAACCTGATATATTTCATCCACCCTTTGGGCTTTTGGGCTCAAGTCAAGTCCTATCTGACCTCGATCCTCACCGTGTCCCAAACGACCCACCGCGCCGCTAAACGGTTCACCCACGGCGAGGCGCCGAACAGGGAGGGCGCCACGATCCGGCCGAAGTTCACGATCGCCGAGTCGATGCCTTGGGCGTGGTGGGAGGGACCATCACGGGAGCGGAGGATCTGAGGATGTGGAGAACACGTAGGACATCCGTGCGTGGAAGGTGCTGAGAATGGGGCTGAGAAGGGCATGTTCAATGATGTTCAAGTTCAACATGTTTCTGACGTCCTTTTCACGTTGTCGTTTGATGAGAATTGGACCGAGTCATGGCCTCCTGCGCCATGACTGCCCAGCAAAGGGTGCGTGCCAATATGGATGATAGCTGCAAAGGCTGTCTCCTCAAGAATTTGCGATCGACCTCTGACCCTCCTCCAAATGGGCTCTGAAAGCCACTGGGTTGTAGTTGGGAGGCAGCTGTCAGGGGGGCAGCTGTCAAGCACCAACCTTCGACCATCCTCATGCGACGTGTCAGTTCCAAAAATCACGGCCCCAGCATGCGATATACATAAACACCGTGCAGAATTGGGTTGGAATGAATTGGGGATGGCAAACCCAAAGTTCGTTTCCTGGATTCAACCTTCCACGCGCTTCCAAATCTGCAACAACAAGACAATTTGGTACGACCCGTACCTATCCTTCGCCTCCTCTAGCCCATAATCTACAAAATCCTAAGTGGCCCAGCGCAACAAAGTCATCGAGAATGTCTTCTCCATCTTGGGAGCCACCCCTCCCCATCCAATTCTGTCCCACCCTAAGAATCCGGCCCGAAACCGGTCCCGGCTTGGGGAGACTCCGACCCCTGACCCAAAGACCCTGACCCGAAGTCGAGTCCATCCATTCTCGCCGTCCCAGTGGCCCAGGATCGCACCGGTGCGCCCCTTCGGGGCGAAGCGCACCAGCAGCGCCGGCAGCGCGGGGGACACGAGCGCGGAGCCTCCGGCATCGATCCGACTCAACATGCAGAAATGTCGACCTTTTTCCTTTGTAAAAGCCCAAAAGCGCCGCCAGAATCACATCGAATATGTACCAGCACCTTCCAACAGGTCTCCTTTGGAGGGTTGTTAGGCCCTAACAGGTTTCAATTGGTGACCCTGGGAGTCCAGGAAAGACGATGTTTAAAACGGTCTGACGAACGGTGATCCGAGTGAAAAGGAACTTCCTGAACACTTGGGTGGTGCCTCAAATAGTCGAACTGGACGTACCTAGGGTATATACATTTGGAAGATCCAGGTCTGACTCCCCATCAGTCCAGGGGGGGAGGCGGTGGTTTGCTGTGGTGCTTGTATGATCTTGTCCATGATGCTGCTTTTGGAGTGGATGATGGTGGCCTTCGGTTTATGGGCCCTTCTTGAGTTCCAAGGGAGGGCACCCCGATTTCTATTGAACTACTGGACAGTTTGGGTGTAAACTTGGCTGGCGCTATTCGGTTGGAGGTGATTGCGAATTAGGTTGGAGGCCATCACTTGCAGATTGGAGGCCATCGCAAGAAGTATATATAACTCCATAAGAAAAAGTTGAATGTTTGTAAGTTACAGTAATTCAAGCTGGTTCTGTGCTTGGAGGCTTGGAGCATCGCAGCGTGCTGGGATCGAGGAACGACCAAGTCGCTTCACCCAGGACGAGCCGATAGGATGGTCAGTGGGTTCAATCATCCCGATTAAAAGTTGAACCTACTGGTGAAGAAGCTACCACTAGATAGATGGAGGACATCCACGCCCCCCAAAGTCATACATTGGCACAACAAAAGTCACCACCCTCCTTCTATAACCCCAGAGGATCCAGTTACCACTATAGCTTGCAACCAGTGGTTCCAAAGACTAAAACCATAGACTTGGAATCCCTGGTTCCTTATATAGTGGTAACTGGGATCCAGTGGGAACCTTTGAACCCCAGAATCGGACAGCCCAAGGTCGCCCCTCTCCAGTCCTCCCCGTGTCTCCAGTCCTCCCCGGGACTGGCCAGAGTATTTCGTTGCCACCCTATCAAGGTCCTGGAGTAGCCACTTCCACTGCAAAAAGTAATGGCTTCCTTTTGAAACGCCTGACCCTAGGGTCCTCCTTCCGTTGTGGAGATGTGTGTTGAGACTTGAAGCACTTCACATCCGAATAACGTGTGAACATCCCTAGAGATGTTGAACAGTCCCATATGTACGACTACAGGGCCCCAGTTCAGGTCTTACCACCTCTCTTGGTCCCCCTCCGCAACCTCGCCTGCGCCGTACACGGCGGCAGAGGCAAAGATCTGTGGCAGGGAGCTGCTGTCAGGCCACGTCACTAGGCTTCCTTGGAGTGCTGCAGGAGGGTGGGCCACAATCGACCAATGGCTGCGGAGATCATACCGGCCACAGCTCCCCAAACGTCACCTACCTGGACCCGACTTCACAGGTGTTTCCTGGTGGCAAGTCCGGTGCCCAGGTTCACCACCTGTTAGGGTCCCAAAACAGTCGGAAGGTCCAGTCGTATGAATTCGGTTCGGCTCCCGGCGAATCCAGAAGGCTCCCGGCCACTGGTCAATCTGCCAAATGAAGTGGACATGATCACACCTGCGGAGCTACGCAACACACAATTCCCCCAATGTGGGTCACCAACTCTGGGAATGGTTCGTCAAAAGAGCTGCAGCCTCGTCCAGGCTTTATCCCCCAATGTGGGTCAACTTCGTCTGGGACGGTCAACTTCGGACCGGCCATGCAAGGACCGGCCTTCATCAAGGACGATCAGTGAGTTCAGTTCGGAATGGTCAAGTTAAAGAGCTGCAACTCTCAAAGGCATAGTCCTCAAAGGCACATTGCTACGTTCTGCCACACCCAAAAGGTGTATCATAAATTGCGCACCACCTGCATCCCTCCAACCCCTGTCTTAGTTGGTTAGTCCCTGAGTTGTCAATCTGAACACGATATCCTCTATGATTTGAGCTCCTGGACTGCAACTAGTTTCCACAGAAAGCCAGCTCACCCAAATACGGTATTATATAGTTGTATTACACATTGTATACAATTTGTGATAACCCAGACACGACACATGGGACCGCCATAGGACTGCCGCCCCATTGACGCCCTGGCACCACCCCTGGCCTGATCGGCAGTCCTATGGCAGTCCCAGACAGGTCGTGTCTGGGTAATAACAAGTTGTAGAACTCTTACATTCAGAAAGGTCACTACCCAAACCAGGACCTTCCAAGAGGTGTCTATAAACAGCCTCTTAGAGGTCAAGGGGTGCCCAAAAGCCACCTGTTGGAAGGTCCTGGAATGTGTGAGTCAGATTATGAGCTGCCCACACTCCCATCTTGCGCTGAGGGGCCGAGGCCGATGACGACCAACAAGTAGCCCAAAAGCACGGTCTTCTCTAGGCCGTATCCTGGGATCTTGGAAGCCTGTTCTTTTCCTGGAATCGTCCAGTCATGACTCATTTTACCCCAGCCTGGTAGTGGTGGATTGGACTACGAGGTGGGGCAACATGAGTCAAAACAAAAGTTCTGGGTCTTCTCTGCGCGGCTTTTTGGGCCCCAAAGAGGTGTTGCAGTGGATCTCATTGGATCAAATCCGTCCTTAGTCATAACTCGCTGGTGTTTCAACCTGTGGGTTGACCTTTTGGCTGATGTTCACACGGGTCCTGCTATGGCCTGCGATTTCCCTGAAGCAAAATGTGTTGAGAGGTCTCCCCATCAACTAAGGCTATAGTGCATTTTTGCTGAACGGGGTTCGATACGAAGGCCGTCCCAGACCGAACCCCAAAGACCAGCACCCGGCCAAACCAGGTCTACAGTGACCTGTGAAGGTCGGGTGTTGGTAAAAGTATACGTCGCGGCGTGGGTAGCTACAATCGTCTTGTTTGATCGTGTTTGCAATTGGAAAATTCGTCTGCCCACCATTTCAGTGGTCTACTTAAACATGGCAGGTGACAGGTGACCTGTATTTCAGTGCCGACTTTCCACTACTTTCCTTCTTCATCCTATTTCGCAGGGATCGGTTTCGTTCCCATGGCGCACCGGACGCTGCCGACGGTGCTGCTTCACCCGGAAACGGCCGGGTCCACAAGTGCCAATCTCCAGGGGGACAGGAGGTGGTTTCCCACAAAGGATTGAAGAAGTCTACATATAGACCCCAAATAGATCTGTAACATAGTAGTTCCAAACACTCATGTATTGGAAATCGTGTCTATATATCTATTTGGAGATCACTATTATAGGCTATATCATCATAGGTACACCAGTGGGGTCCTAGTTCAGGTCACTATCCACCTCTCTTGGTCCTAGTTCAGGTCGGTGCTTCAACTGGTGCCTTCAACCCTCAGTTTCGGTGCTACCGAGGAGCTCCGGCGACAACGCTCAAAAACACCAATCTGAACCTGGCCGAGAGGTTGGAGGTTGTGCTGAGAGGTTGTTGTGGGTGCAAAGTAAAACCAAGCAAAGCAACTCCAAGTCCTACACTGCACAATCATGGGCCTCGTGCATGGAAACTGGTCCCGGTTTCGGATGATCATGTTCCAATGACCATGGGCCGGTGGTGCCATCCACGTAAATGCTTATTTCAGGGACTGTGTCGAAGCACGGTGATTGGAAAGCGACAAACCCACCCCCCTGAGCCAGTCAAAGCCTCTGCAGTGTTGCCTTTCTGTGCAGACCACCTGACCCGCTGCTAAAGCAAACTGAGGAGCCATGGCCACCAAGAAGGAGATAGCCGTCAAGACCTCAACAGATTCGGCACGAAGGGACTCTCCAAGGTCTACAACCGACATAGTCCAACCAGCTTCCAACATTGGAACAATGAACATTAAACATCCTTGCATATCCTTGCATAGAACATCCCTGGTAGATCAATTGCATGTATTCTGGATTGGACTTCATCCTCCTACCTCTTGCTCTGCCGCTCCCTGCTCCAGCAAGCCGCTCCTTCTTCGGCCTCCGGTCGCACCCGACCCTGAGCTGCCCGGCCGCACCGAGCCGCGCCAAGGGCAAAGCGAAGCGTCGGGCGAGCAAGAGAGGGAAATAGGAATGGAAGCAAGTCCTCGCATCCCGACCCGAGACGTCTACCGGCCCCGAACCGGAGGGGTCGGACCCGGCCATCCGGGGTCGAAGCAATCCCGAAACCAAACCAGGAACAAATGGATGTTTCCCCCAAACAGACCACATAGTCGACTACGACATGTTTTGACTTGCGCAAAGAACATCACACACTGGAAAAAAATCCGAGTTTCTTCTACAAAAAAGGGATTGTCCACTTCCATGCGTTTTTGAGAGAGGGTAAACCATGGTAAACCCCGTTAAACCTTCATGTGGCCAAGGCAACTGATTGCAACCGCTGACGCCGTGCGCCGTGCGATGCCCAGCGCTCAGCGCAGCCGTGTTCAAAAAATCAGCTCGGAAGACTATAACATTTGGGTAGGGTTTCTGTGAAGGAGAGCATCACAGAACTGAGATGAAGGGTCCTGGACCCTCCAAAGGCACTTTGGACATTTCACATTGGTGGCGCAAGTTTTAACCATCCGAATCTAAGCAATCTGAATCCCCTGCAACTCGTCATGGTGGAAGCGGATTTGTGCGTGCTCTCCAGCATGTCACCACCTTCGACCCTGTAAACAAAACCAGGTAAGTAGAACTTTCCACTTGCTGGATTTGAGTGGGGTGACCCCAATCACCACGGTGATCTACATACTTCCTGGGTACGAACTGATTTCTGCGGAGTGCCGGGTTCGCTTACCCGCCACGCCAGTTTCTGCCTCCACCGTCTTCAACGACAATCTGAGAAGGAATGCTCTACCAAAAGCCCTTCAAACCGGCAAAAACCTGGATGTCCCTAGCAAAACACATGGTTTTTGTATGTGAACATCTTGCGTTTTTTTAAATCACGGGCTGTGGGTAACCTGGTATGAATTGGTTTGTGCTCGAAGTATGCTACAAGTACCAGCACTTCCGACGAAGCCAGGGCTCCGAAGTTGTGGGTAGCTGGTTTTGGCAGACTGGTGGTGACCCGGGTACTTTCAGAGGATGCCAAAAAAGAGAGACCGGCTCCCGAAGCTTCAGATCATAGATGCAACATCCCACACAACATCGTGAATTCTTTTGACTGTATATCTGATGTATCATGTATCCAATTCGAGGTGTCCGCCAACTGTGTGACAACCAATAAGGCAAGTG
Source organism: Durusdinium trenchii (assembly GCA_963970005.1). Taxonomy (NCBI): domain Eukaryota; class Dinophyceae; order Suessiales; family Symbiodiniaceae; genus Durusdinium; species Durusdinium trenchii. The sequence continues at coordinate 1,027,275 of CAXAMN010026139.1, forward strand.
TGCGTAGGCAAACCAGGCATGCAAACCAGTTCTCCAGCCCACCAGTTCCAATCACGATCGGTCACCAAAGGGCTCCAACAAACCTCAGATCATGTTCGGGCCTGCACAAATTTGTAATTACCCAGAGGCTCATCGACCCTCAAACTGCTACATGTTGGAGGTCCAAAACCCTGATTGTGAGGGTCAAAACCCTAGCCATGAGGGTCCAATGAGGGGTAGTGGATGATATAGGCTCTTTCTTCGACTTGTTCCTTTGTAGGTCTTTTCGCGCTGCCCTCGCATCCACCCAGATCTGCGGCGAGATGGAGATGTCCTGGAACACGCCCAAATGAAGGACAGGAAGAACAATGGCACCTCGGGACAGTCTGCCTTCTGAGCGGAGGGCCCCCCCCGCTCCACAGCCCAACGAGGTCTGGAAACAACATAGCGCGATCAAATCCTTAAACTAACACCAAAAGATGGTAGTACTATGACAAGTACTATGACAAGTTATATATGACATGGTTCAAACCTACACCAAATCCGTACCATTTCGTTCATACAATTGCAGGCGCCAAGGGGGGATGACCATATAACCATGAAATCCGAACACCAAACAGGTGGTGGCGCGCATCTGGAATCCTCTGACGAACACATGGACAATGGAAGGTGGACAATGGCTGGCATTTTGGCGCTGCTTTGGACGACGACTTTCCTTTACAAACAAAGGATTTCTCCACTTCCATGGATTCCATGGTCAGAGTGTATTTTGGAACTGCCTCATTTCATCGGGTGCCGATTCCGTGTTCGAAGGCCTTCTTTCGCTTGAGCAGTTGGACTGGAACTCATTCGCTACCAGTCGGGAACTGATCTCATTTCACTGGAGTTGGCCATGCAAAACACTACTCAAGGAGGTTGCTGCATGGGACCAAGTGTTGCTGCGTCAGGCTGGACCTGGTCCGGGGCATTCTTGCTGTTCCAGGATGCTTAAGGATACCAAAAAGGCCAACACAAACTGCAAATAGGTTGGTCATCACCAGAACCTCCCCCTAGAACTCCTGGTCTGGTCTTTCCCCGCCGTCTCAGGAAACCTCTTCCCAGTCCAGGTCTTGCAAAGTCAACCACTTCATTGGGTTGGTCCATTGGATTCTGCTTCTTCAGAAAAACCACCGGCCGCGACCCGTCGCAACCACCGCGACCCGTCGCAAGCCCCGCGGTTGGATGTTCACCCCCAAAACCGGCACGGAACGGGCTCAGCCATGCTCGGCCTACGGCGACGCACGCGGAGCACGCGAAATGGCTGGTGAGGCGCTGCGCGCCAAGGTTGCCATCGGCTTTCTCCTGCTGTTTGGCTCTTGGCCTTGGCAATGGGTGGAGTCCTCAGAGCAGCAATCTCTCGTGCGCACGCGGCGTGCACCACCGCGCCACGGGCGAGACCTAAGATGTCTTACTTAAGGTCATTTCGAGATGCTCAACTGACCAAGAGAGGTCGAACAGCCTGAAAACCCCCATCCATTACATACTATGGGGTCCTAGTTCAGGTCTCTCAACCTCTCAACTGGGAGGAAGTGTATATACAGTAACCGTTTTCTGGCGAACTCAAGCTACCTTTAATGTCCGGTCCGAAGGGGTGTTTGTTACGCCTCCAATCATGATCCGCCCATCGAGATGGGCTGCACTAACAAATGCTGCGACAGGCCTAACAAAAATACCACTCACTGCACTTCATATCCACTGAAAAGCCTGCTATTCACTCTATTTCACTCCTGAAAATCAATGGCTTCCCGCCACCGGTCTCCATCCCGTCCTCCCTCCACCTCCGATCGCTCCTGGGCTCCGGTAGCACGTGGAGGCACAGCAGCGCCGCGCCGCTGCTTGCCAGCGCCGAGAAGAACATCGGCGCCGACAGGAACCGCGCGGCCAGGAAGCCGCCGAGCGCCGGGCCCAGGATGAACCTCCGGGCCGGGCCGTCATGGCGGGCGACGGACGGGCGTGGGGGGCTGGGCGTTGAGGCGGAAAACGGTGTTCTTTTTGCGTGGGGCATAGCCTTCGGGTTTTTCAGTGACCAGCGGCGCTGCTTTTACAAAAAGAAGACCATGAACCTGGACCCCCAGTCGGGGTGGATAATGGACACCCCTTGGCATCTAGGGGGCTATCAGTGGACACCCATTCTTTCCGTGGTGCTGGAAGGAATGACCCTCAGCGGGACCCTCAACCTGCAAACAGCGCACCCGGAACCTCACAAATACGTCAACCGGTAGACGCTGCATATAGAACCGGGCCCCAAAGGGGAACACCTATATGTTTCATGTTGTGTTTTCTATAGGTTGCTTCTTGAATGCAACCATCTGCCATTTTGATGGAACTTCCCTTGCAACATTAAAGAGCGCCCCTCGAAATCAGGTTCCACAATTGGGCATTCGAGCCCACAGCCTGAAGAGCACCAAGCAAACCATGTGGGTACAACTCCTCTGCAGCATGTCAAGGGTTCCAACTTGCTCAATATACGGTGCAGTCTTCCTATGCCTTCCTCAAATACTAGCGCATACTAGCGCCCTCCAATAGGTTTTTCCTGGTGGTGACAGCAGGTGCAAAGAGCCTTTGGAGTGCTGGTATAGGTATGTTGACGAAGCATGGAGGCAATCATGGGAGGCACCTGTCACACTGTCAGACAACCAGGTTCTTCAACCAGAAGTCACAAAGGGGTGCCCATTGGAGGATAGGGGTTCCCAAACCCCTGCAGCAGGTCGTTGATTCATCAGATGGCGTACTTGGCGGCAAAGAGGATCAAGAGGTCATTGCAGAACGTTGCAACTGGAGCATTTGGGTAATACGGAGACCCCCTGGCCCAACCGGGTTTTGGTTTATGTTTACCCATGGGTGTCGCTTTATGCTCTTTCTTAGTCCTTTTGGGAGGTATCCCCATTTTTATGCGCATCTTCTAAACGGATCTGCTCGCGAGACAGGAAACAGCTTTCTTCCAATACAGCTGACTCTCTGTGGACCTCTCTCTACATCAGAATGTTCCTTCTGATTGACCGATGGGGAAAAACATGCATAAACTACCCTCCACAAAACAGAACCAAACATATGAGTCAGTGGATGAAACATCTTACAGGTTGAACATAAACATATGAAACCACAACCCAGTAAACCCACCTTCGAAGGTGACATCCCACTTTCTGGCGGTGGTGGTTTATGATGTGCTTTCCAAGCACCATCTGGGTATTGGGTGGTGTTGGCAAGTTGGTCCCTGGAATCATGGAAGTCGAAAACCACCAGCTCACCAGCTGTTTGGTCTTCGGATTTCAGGGTCCAAGCAGCGCGCCGGTGCCTGCGGCTTCCCCTCGGAACGCCGGCGACGCATCGGGATCGTTTCAAGGCATTGGTACTGAAGTAGTAGCCAAGTCTTCCAAGACCATTTAAAAAATGGTTGACCTGGCTTTTGTAGTGTAAAATCCTTAGTTGATTCGGTAAAGCCTGTTAAATTAATGGTTGTTGGAAGCCTAGGGGTAGTCAAGTCTTCCAACAAAATAACATACCATGCGACTATGATGGACTCTGACTACGAGATACTACGAGTACCACTCATGGGACCATGTCACAGTCTTCCAGTCGTACCCTAAGGCTCCAGTCGTACCTTCCAAGAAGGTGGGACTGGGGTGGGTGCCAGGGTCCTGTCACACCTTCTGAGGTACGACTGGAGCCCTATAATATGGAATATCTTGCCGTTCAGCATTGGTCTTGTAGAAAAACTCGACCAAGTTCGCAAAGCGAGCAGAAACCGTGCCTGCTTTTGGGGGGGAGGCGAGTTCGGGTCGCGAACCCCAATGACAGCGCGGCCGTTGAGGCAATTAATGACTTTCATGATTGTTGCCACGGCAATTGGATCTGAATTGCTCAACCTTGGTTGCCTACCCCCCCAAATGATCTGCTGGACACGCCGCTGGTGAACAGTTGAACTGGGTCCTGATCGAATCCGTCTGCAAACTGCGTCTCCCAAACACTGCATTAGCTCGAGAAAGGCAAGCATGACGGATCATTTTGGATCATTTTACAGTTCAAACATGGTGACTGTGAGTGATGCATACCGCATACCTATACCAGCATCCTCACTGCCAGGTCACCAATGGTTCGACCTGGGCATGGGCCCAACATGGCCCAACAACCTTCTAGAACAGACCTGTAGGGTTGCATGCTGGTACTACATGAGGTGGTTTGTGTATGGCACCAATCAACATGGTCTTCCCTCCCGCCCCTCATCCAATGCAGCCCCGTCGCGATAGGCTAAGACCTGCCAGTTCGCGACCGTCCATGTCACGGTCATGAGACACTGTAGAGACGTAAAGGCTCTGACTTACTGCATCCGTGCAAGTTTATAGTTACAACTCGGGGTCTTTTACCATCATTTTCCCTACTCACATATGCCTTCTCGCTCCGCAAACTTGTAGACTTGTCCCATTCCGCATCCGGCACTTGCCAGACCATGTGAACATATTGTGAAAAGGCCTGCCAGTTTTAGGATTCACCAAGGGACCCGAAGGGTTCAGAGGTTCCGACGTGACCACCGCCCATGTACCGTCCACCCTCGACCGCTGCCGATCGTCAGGGTGGTTGTCCGGGGCGCGCGCATCGCGCGACGGCGGCGAGCTCTTCGCGTCAGGCATCCAGTCTAGTTGTCTAAGGAGCTGCAACCCTCAAAAGCAAGGTCCCCGATATGGGTCACTGAGTCCGAGATGGTCAAGTTCGCCAACGAGCTGCAATCCTGAAAGGCACAGTCCCCGATATGGGTCACTGAGTTCGGGAGGGTCAAGCTTGTCAAAGCGCTGCAATTACAAAAGGCATAGTTCCCAATGTGGGTCACTGAGTTCGGGAGGGTCAAGCTCGCCAAAGAGCTGCAATGCGCAAAGGCATAACTTCCGATGCGGGTCACGGAATTGGGGACGGTCAATTTGGCCAAACGTTCGCAGGCAGCAAAAGCCCTTTCTGAAATTTGATTGTCACCTTCTGGAATTTCAACTGCGAGGACCAGGTCAGGGTCGATGTGACTCCCAAGGCTGGCGACATCTTGTTTCTTGGAGCATCGCACAAGGTTTGTTTTGAAAACAACATTGACAACCAAATCTGCAGTGCATCCTGCTTTTGCTACCTGTTCATCATTGTTCAGCAGCAGATCTCCAACAACAATCTCTACCCCCGTAGTCATGCGAGTCACTTCGTCGGAATGCTGAATTTCCTTGATCTGCTGCTTTAAGTCTCTACCCGTCATCTCTGCCGTTACTTCAATATCAAGCATTTCGCCATTGACCTGCAGTGCTGAGAGTCTCATTGCCATAGCTAATTATGTGCAATCGCTCCCCACCTGGAGTTTGTCCTTACAACTGGTGCGAAGGTTGGTCAATAATGTTTGCACAACGTCTGATTCATGCTCAGAACCCCCATTGAAACCAAAACCAACTTAAACTGGTTCCTGCAATGTTTGTCAAACTTGGCCAAGGGCTTTCTCAACTCCAACCAGCTTCTACATCTTCTACAGTCTCCAGCAATCAGTTCGCACGCTGAACTTTGAGATTTTTTCAGCAAGACCGGCCATCTCCGCCCCAAGGTTCAACTTTGACCACAAGTTGAACCCAAGTTGGCTCGCAAAACAAGTTATCAACCCACAAGTTGGCTTATCAACCCACTTATCAACCCACAAGTTCGACTCCTTTACGTTCGACCCACCCGTCGCGATCCGGACCAAGACAGCCACGGGCACCGGGACCCGCCCGTCTTCAAACGGTCAAGGTCTTCCCGGTGGACGCAATCCGGTTTTCGTGGAGTCTGGACCGGACCGACCGTTCTTCACGCGAATCCAAACACCCGAGGAGAGACATAAACAAGTATGACATCAAACATATCCTGAACACAAAATTTCTATTATGAATATATAATGATTTACATGCCTACTGTACATTGACCTTTGAAACCACCCCAATACTCACCCCAATCTATCTAAATCTAATGCAAAAGTAAAGCCAATGTAAATATGCCACCCATGGAGTGTCTGGGCATGTGGGCCATCCATACAATACGTTTTACTTGTAGGCTTCAATTGGGCACCATTGGATGATGTTGGATGGTCTTGGTATGTTGTTCTGTGGAGTTTGTCATGCTTGATCCTTTCACTAATGTTGGTTCACGGCCCCCCAACAAAAGAAAACTATGATACAGACAATGCCACGTCCAACGAAGTCAACAGCTGGGGAAGAAAAGCTCTCTGCCGAATGATGTCTGTTTGTGGCAAGTCAACAAGCTCCAACTCGGTTTGAAGGACATGTCGACTTTATTTCCCAGCCCCGTGGGACTGGCTATATTCACATTGACCCCTCTGGCACCACCCCAACTCATCGGTAAATATGCCAGCAATTTGATGTTTGGGTTCCTGCAGGCTTCTGTTGTGGAAGAAGTGCTATGTCTCCCTTGACCCCCTTTCCAAACAGAAAGCGGGAAAAAACAGTCACACCCGAAAGCGCCTTCGGGACGTCCTCGCTACGAAAGGTGTCCACGATGTAGGCCTATACGCAGAGGCTGGACGAAACCCACACGACAAACCATGGTCGTGGGTTTCGTGCCCGGTCCTTCTCGAAAAAACCCATCACCACCGGTAATTTCGGCTGAATTCACTCCCAGACGCGACCCATGAGACTGGCATAATATGCCGATCAGGCCAGGGGTGGTGGTTTGGGGGTCAATGTAAGCATATATGGCAGTCCCATGGAGTGTATGTTACTGACTGTTACATGCGGACCAACCCAACAAATACCAGTACCAGCATCCTCCAACAGTTCACCCATTAAGACCTTGAGACCGGCCCTTATGGGCCCTTCCTCCCAATGATCACCACGAACGAGGAGAGGCAGTGAGGATGCTGGTACTGCTGGTAGGTCTGCACCCTCGGACCGGGACCTGCTCCGGGCCGTCTGTTGGGGGCGACCGTCGGAAAGGAACCATATGGTTGTATGTCTTGCCCTAGGACTCCTGGCCCACCTCCGTTTCGAAGGTGGTTGGGGGGGTCCAACCACCTTCTAAGGATATGGTTGGAGCCCTATAGGGTTGGTGGTGTGCATGAAAATCCGATGGCGTGCATAGGAATACCTCTCAAACACGGCGTTGCCCCCCTCAAAAGAAATGGAAAAACAACGCCGACACCTGACCTGGTCATCCACTCTAGACCTTATATTGGACCTTCCCGCAGATGCAGGAGACATCTTCAGCATCTTCAGCACCTCACCTGGTTCGGCGTTTCTCCTGAGGGTCTTGAAAAAGCAAGGATGGACTTCTTATGGCTTGGATGGACTTCTTGTGGCTTGGATGGACTTCTTATGGCTTGGATGGACTTCTTATGGCTTCCGATGGGTTCCAGGTCTTTGCATAGCCTTCACATCAAAATCTGTTCCAGCTAGCTTCAGGGACCAAAAAGGACTCCAAACAAGTTCTGATAATCAATCAACTCACGATAATCTGATTTCATCCATCAAGAATTGACCAATTCCATGTCATTCACCAAGCTCCTTCACCTCCCCCCACCTTTTTTCCACTTTCCACCGGGCCGGGATTAAAACACCCGTGAGAAAAAGAAAAACACACACACCCCTGTCCACCAGGGTCTCTACTTCCCGCCTTCACCGTGGGCACGATCCCGCTGAACATGCCCGCGACGCCACGGACCTACCGGTCGCCACGCGGTCCGGGGAGGGTGGGTGTTAGAGACCTGGGCCCCCTCGAGACCTCATATGACCTCCTACAGATCGAGGAAATCAGATCCACCCGAAAAACATGCCTGGGACCCCGTGCCACGATCGGATCTATTTGGTGACCACAGCTGTATAGTGGGGGCTCAGAGGTGAGAAATGCAATGCCACAAGTTACCCTAATGTCATAGGTGGTTCAGTAGTCCCATCCGGGCTCCAGTCGTACCCTTCCTTTCGAAGGTGGGACTGGGGGCCCGGGTGCCATGTTCGGGCCCTGTCACACCGTACCTGAGGAGGTAACCTCCTGGAGCCCTACCAGTCTGTGGCATCCCATCTGTCCAAGACCATCGGGTGCCGCAGTGCCATTTCTCAGACTCGAGTGGACGAACGGCCGAGTGGTAAGTCCCGAACGAACCGAACGGGTCCCAGTGGCGGGGGAGGGTTGCGGATGGTCTCCGTACCGCCCTGAAACGTTACCCGACTCTACAGGGCTCCTCCGGAGGCTGTTACTGACTTCAAAGTCGCAGGTGGTGACCTGTAGAGTCGGGTGCTGGAAGGTTTTCCACATATAAAAGCTATTCAAAATGGGAAATCCAGGCTTTTGATGGCTTTTGATGGTTTGTGGGGCCCCGGGTATTGCATCAGCCTTGACACAGCCCCTCCTTTGGTTCTAGCACTGATATTTGGATGATTGCAGTAAGGAGGGCATTGCACTTCACTCACCGCTACCTCATAGCTCATCCTCCTGAATGAGCACCCGAGTGGCCGTCAGGAAGGCCCAAAAGGGCCAAGTGTACCTTGGATGTTCATACTCTGCAAGTTCGCGCAACGCGCAATTGAAACACACGCAGTCCACATGTCTGGCCATGATAGCAAGTACAGGGTGGTGAGGTGGATTCGGATCTTCCTTTTGCCGGAGAGTTGGCTCCTGCAAACCTGAACTCTCATTCACATCTCTTGCCAGATGCAGATCCTTGTTGTACCAACTGGTTGCCCCCCCGTGAGTTGCGTTTTCGACCAACTGGTTGACTGGGTGATGAAGTCTAATGGGCCCTTTGGAACTTTCAGAGGTCTGAAACCTGGAGGGTTTGCTCTATGGAATCGATCGTCTGGTCGTAGCCCTCCCACCCCGGGAGACATGGATTGTAAAAACCTCTGAACCGAGGTGGGTGAACCTGAAAGTCTGCTTTACTCACCGCTCATCTGCCTTACTCACCTCGAATTCTTCGCGACCTGTCAGACCGGGCACGTCACCATGGAGTCACCATGGGGTCGGACCAATTCAAAAATGGTCCCGGACACTTGGGGCTCTGGTAGACACTACACTACACCTCTGTAGGTCCACATTTGGTTTCTACTAGGAGCAAAGCTACCAGGGGCAACAACGCTACGAACGGGGCTCCTGGCCATACTACTAGGAGCAAGAATGCCACTAGGAACAAGGGCATTTCTACTGTGTATATATATATATATACACAGTATATATTTCGCCTGAAAATGCGGCGATACAAATCCTTCCGCAGAACATCCGCATGCCCAATTCACTACTTGAGAAAAAACGATGTTGTTGATGTTGTTCTCTCAAAGAGGCAGGTTCCGAACTCAAGCCCGATACAAGGGAGTTACCAGCGACATATGCTTCACTTTCGATGCTTACAATCATTGCAACAACACTGGGCGATTCCAAGATATTCCAAGAAGCCTCTACGAAAGTTCACGCTCCACCAATGGTAGTCCACATGTTAAGTCAACTCCAATGTTTGGAGCAATTTTCTTGAACAACTGGTTGACCCTCATTCATCCCTTCCCTTGTGCCGATGCACTCATTCATACTGCTAAGGGGCGCCTCATTGTACGGATGGCCTCTGACACAAACACACCAGCACCACCAATTGACGATCCAAATGGCAGCCAAATCATGCCACTCAAAAGGCGGACGAGTCACCCCATATGGACCCATGGACGCGTGCTTTTTTTTGGATGAAATGGACATGATCCTGCAACATTTGGTACGAGTGTACCCCTTTTCGGAGGTACCAACGCGTCGACTCCAGGTACTGCTCAAGAACAAGCACATGCTGCCGGTCTGTCTGAAGAAAAGCGAAGCCCGCAACAGCGAATGAATGCATTTCGCCAAGTGGCGCAATGGCCACACCCTGCAAGGCGGAGCCTGCAGTGGATGGGTAGTATGGTAGTAGGGTAGATTAGGGTAGTACAGCCAAGCGGACCGTCCATGCTTGGTTTTCGCAAATAAGAACGAAGAGTTGCATCGAATGAGTGACCAACCCCTGGCAAACCAGAATCTTGTGCAACAACAACTGGATAAGATGGATAAGGTCCCCGAAAGTGACACAACCCCAAAAAATACAGTTGTGGTGGTCTACCTTTTGCTGACCCTCACGCTATCACACTTCTAAAGCCACACTTTTCATTGGTCCTCTAAGTAGGTGGCTTAAAAACATCAGCCAAGGACAGTTCGAACGGTCGGATTGATTCTGCTTCGAAAATGCAGACCTCGTACTCAGACCTCGTCACTCAGACCTCATATCAAGAAAGTCCACGGGCATGGGAAGTCCAAAACGGTTTCTTTCGGGGATTTTGTCCATACCAGCATAGGTTGAAGAACCCGACAAGTTCCACTATCCTATAGGTACCCCAGGTTTTCCGGGTCCTAGTTCAGGTCACTTAACCATTATATATACAAAACCTCTGTTACTCTGTTGGATATCCCACGGAATTTGTCACCGCGCCTGCTGCGCCACCCATGAGGGCTATAAAGAGCACCTTCTTCCGTCCAATGAAGTCACTCAAGATCCTCGGGACCCGGCCCCGGTGCGGTCGGCTATGACGTGCCATGACCAGCTCCTTTGATGGTTGTCCCAGAACTTTCCACGAACTCGTATTGTTCAGGCAAGAAGAGTCATTTGGACTTCCAGGGTTTACAGGCATGTCACAGTGCTTTGAGATTGGGTGGCACATGGTGGCACGGCATAAACCGCAAGTTGTCTAAAATAGATGTTTAGATGATTTTAGATGGGGTCCAAAGAAACTATATCATTACAACAATTTGCGCATTGTACCATCTACTCTGAAACCACAATCTAGTTCTTCTGGGAGTTGTTTTTTTTTTTTTTTTTCTGTGTCCTCTCTTCACACGGGCGCCGCTGCTGCGCGAGATGGAACACAAAGGCATGCAGGAATGAACTGCGATGGATTCAGCATATGCGATGGAACACGCCATGAGGGATTGTTGGAATTGGTTGGACTTGTTTGGAATCAATGACACCCTCGGTACGGCAACTGAACCGGACTCGTTTGGTGCAACTGACTCGCCAAGGTTTGAAATACCTTCAGCATCTTTCGGCTATATACTGTATATATATATATATGTTATATACGTGTAATACATGTCTGTATGTATATGTATATATTATATGTGTAATGCATGTGTATATGTATACACACACAAACATACATACATACATACATACATACATACATACATACATACATACATACATACA
>CAXAMN010026139.1:1038520-1051258 GCA_963970005.1 Durusdinium trenchii
ACATACATACATACATACATACATACATACATACATACATACATACACATGTCAAACTGATGTGTCTCATGACTGGTGAGGGCCGGCACCACGCGGGGCCTCAGGACACCCATTCAAATTCATGGAGCCATTGTCACGACTACAAGGCTAAACTCAGTGAGGCAGGGTCAGGAAGTACTGTAAGTGAACGTGACTTTGGAGATGGCTTTTGAAGATCAAAACATCCCACCGAAAGGCCGTAAGTATGTCTGAACAGAATTTCTTGCCAGCGCGAGTCGAGGATATGAACTGTTTGACGAATCTGTGGCATGTGGCAGTCTATCCCAAACCATCCATGTATGGCATAGTCATATACATATCTATATAAGTATATTATTTATGACCCATCCATGCAGGTGACTATTCTGGGTACCATCAACTCCAATCCCTCCAAACTCTCCTGCAAACCGCCCCGTAGTTGGAGGCCTGTATGGCCCGACGGCCTCTTTGATCCGGTCCACTCGAACCAATGGTCCGAAGTCTCATGCAGGGCGGACCACTTGGTCTCAAAACAGACTGGGTTGGTCGAAATGGAACACGCTCGATGTGACACGACATGTTCAGGGTCATGAGGTCCATCTGAAGGCGGTATCCCCATAACCCCCCTCTGAAGCCATGCTACAGCAAACCTGGCCTCCCAGTTCACCCCAAGCGCAGCATTGCTTTAGTGGAGTTCGGACACTTCCCAGCCTGGCCACTGCTTGGAAGCCCTGTTGGCGAGTTAGGAGGACCACATCTCTTTTGGCCCTTTTGGTCTGTAGCTGAACTGGGTCTATTACCAGGGCCCAGTGGATGATGATGGTTAGGTTGCAGAGACAATTGTTTCCCGACTGTTGCAGTTTTACCAGGACAAACCCGGTGCTGTACCATCTGTTCCCGTCTGAGCCGTAGGCTTCCAGGCCCCTGAAACCAACTAGTGGATGTTAATTACACTACATCACCAGGTCTTTCCCGAGCTCTTCTAATGGTCTTACGGAAGTCTAGGAATTGCTATGGAAGGTCTGTGCTCCGTGACCGGCGTGCTTCCAGGACTCGGCCACAACGACGTCGTGCCTTGGGAGCGGTCGACCGCTCCGCGGCCAACGGGCGCGGCGTTGGGGGGGAAGCCGGTCGCCACGAACCAGGCGTGAGCCCCGGACCAGACTTGGCCAGGTGTTTCCTGGAAAAAACGCCTGGTGCCCAGGTGAAAACCACCTGTTGCCGGTCTCCAACAAGCCTGTCATCCGGTTCCTGGTGTGTGTGCCATATTGACCGATCCAGTTGGAGTGGTTGAAGTCGGGGGTCAATGGGGGCGGCATATATTCCAGTTGTCATGGAGTGTCTGGAGGTGTGTTTCTGTTTTTTTTCGTGCAGACCCGAGGGCGTTTGGGATGCGGAACGGATGGCAGCAACGCCCTCGTTGGAAGAAAAACCTCCCCAAGTGTTGTCCACTGCCATGATGGTGGGCCTGGCATGTCAAGGCAATCAATCAATTATATAATCCATGGGCGATAACCATGATCCAGAACCGAAAAACTGGGACATGAGCCCACAAAAAAAAGAAACACACGAATACTTATAGCATCTTGTAGCCATGTTCATCCATGTGGAGGTCTCGGTGGAGGTCTCGGTAGGACCAGCGGCAGATGCTGAAGTCTAGCTGATTTTGATATCCAGAAGAGCGCAAGACGCAAGAATATTAGATACGCTGAGGGCTCAACTATATGCTCATGCAAAGGAAAAAATGCCAGGGGTGCGGCCGTGATCTGATTGGAGTCTCCTGCCAGGAGAGTTTTGCAGGGGCTGGGCGTCAGTCCATGGCGACGGGCGACAAGGCACCCACAACACATTCTGCACATTATCTTCAAAGCTGCTTTCTCATCTTTCTCAGAGAATTCTTGACACACTTCGAACTTGGATTTTCAGTTAATGCAATTGCCACGTTGGGAAGGAAGGCGATGGAACAGCAAGGTGGAAAGGTCAGCTGAAACAGTATTGTTGAACAATGTTGGCACTCGCAAGCGGCGGAAAAGCGAACTGGCTGCTCAGCTGCTGGGGACGAATGTTTATGGGGTGGAAACATGAAGGACCATGAATCAAAAAGTGGAAGAGTAGGGTGACAGCGTGTGGAAAACTCGGCAGGTACGTTCGGAGAGCGTCCTCTCCGAATATCACATCCGATCAGCAGCGTCTTTGTTAGGCAGTGGCTGCTGAAGGGATCACTGCCCCCCTGCCTGTGTGAAAGTGGTGGGGTGAGACCCTTTGTCCAGGGTGGGACACACACAGGTCGCCGCAGTCGGCGCTTTTTTCAAAAACCGGTGGCAGGCGTGGTAGTTATGCCCCTTTTGGACATATAGGTTGACGAGTTCAGCCGCAGCAACGTCAGCGCTGGAGGGTGGGAATGTGTATTTTCGAATGGTGTGGAGTCTTGATTGGAGGCCTGATAGAGCCAAGCGCTGGCTCCCGGCGGTTGTGGAGTCCCGGATTTTCCAGGGTTGGGAAGGTTGCATGTAGGTGATGGTGCGTTGTGGGAGGTCGATGTTGAAACCGAGGAGATGAAAATCCTCCACCGGTTCGAGTTCAACTGGGTCGCCAAAGAAATTGTGGTGGATGAGGGTTTGGATAGCCGGGTGTTGAAGGAAATGTTCGTTGTGGACAATGAAGCGGTTGTCGACATATCGATAGTAAGTAAAGTAGAGGTCTGTGTGTTGAAGGAGGTTGTTGTGGATCTGATGCTAGGAGTGCTCAATGAGGGTGATGGCAACATTGCATAGGGCTGGAGAGAGCTGGGATCCAATCCCGGCCCCTCGGATTTGTTTGTAAGTATTGTTGCAAGCCCGGAAAATGCATGTGTTGAGGGCAAAAGCCACGATGGTGGTAATGTCGGAAGTTTGGATAGTGCGTTGGGTAGGGTGTTTCCGATGGTGTCTGCCAATGTGTGAGTGGTGGAAAGGATTGCCGGTGGCCTGGACATCCACCGTCAAGGTGTGTGTGGGTTGCTGTTGTTGCCAGTGGTGGACGAGGGAGTGCACTGCATCGATGAGTCGGTGCTGTGGGACTGAGTTGAAGAAGCCGACCAGGTCATCGTTAGTGGCGTGTAGTGAGATGTCTGGTGGTGTTTGGGTAAGGTAGCTGTGAAAGTGGTGCCAAAGCTGGGGAATGGACATTTGGCCGGGATGTTGAGGGTAGAGGTGTTGGAGGATGATGTCAAGGGCACGGCTGGTGATGCGAAGCAAGTTACCACTGAGTGATTGGAAGTATGAAATAATTGTACGGCCTTTTTGCCAGTGCTTCTTCTCTTTTAGGTGGACAACGCCGTATGGAATGTTGAAGTCTTTTCGGAAGCCCCACTTGTAGCGAGTGCGCAAAATGGGGGGGGACAGTGGCGGCCAGGTGGTCGTGGATATTGGCGGCAGTGATGTAGGGAAGTGGTTCGAAAAGTTCGGGGGATTGCCAGGTGTTCAAGGCGCCAGTGAAATATTGGCGAGGGCAAAACAGCCGGAGTTGTTGGAGCTCATGGTCGGCATGGTGGAGTAATGTGTGTTGTCCCAAATGTTCTTGGAGTTGACGAAGCAGGCGGGCCGTAAAACGGGGTTGCTGCTTGAGGTGTGTGTTGTGAAGGCGCCATTGGTGCTCAAGGAAAGGCGGTAGGTGTTGAGCTAGGGATGGTGGAAGCCCCTGTAGTTTGAGCCATTTGGTGTAGGCCGTCGTGAAGATGAGGAAATAACGAGCTTTGCTTGGGTAATAGGTGCTGTTCATATTGGCGTTGAGGAAAATGCTGAGGTGTGTAGGGAGTTGGAGTTGGTCAAGTGTAAGGATGTAGTGGCCATTGATGGTAGGGGTATCGGGATCCCGCAGGAGGGTGCGAAGATGATCGCATGCACAGGGGAGGTCTGCTGGATCTGGCGGGGAGTGGAGGGTGTCCTCCCATGTGCGGTGGTTGTGCAGGTGGGAGCGGAGGGTTTTGTGGGCGGCTTCCCTCAGTCTGTGGGAGGGGAGGTGGAGGGGAATGGTGAAATGCTTGTGCTGCTGGATGGTGGTACGAAGCCATTGTTGGCAGTGCTTGGTGAAGTCGTCATGGGCCAAGAAGGGCACTGTCAGTGGGATGTTTGGCTTAGGTGGCGTGAGGTTGCGGTAGATCAAGGCTTTGTTGAGGATGTGAAGAGCTCGGCTGCGGCCAGGTTCCTCCAAATTTGCGGCCATACGCCGGATTGCATACACCTCGAGGTCCGTGTGGCGGCCGCTTCTTATCTGTTTTGCTGCCTCAAAAGAGGCTGCGGTGTGTTTGGTAAGGTTGCGAAGAAGTTGGAGGGCGTGATGCTTAGTGGAAGTGTAGAGGTGTGGTTCTCTGAGGGTGTACTGGCGTTGTCGAAGGCGTCGGAAAAGTCGTTTGTGGGTGGCTAGTCTGGAGTAGAAGTGGGCTCTGTGTTTTGCAAACTGCCATCCCTGAGCTTTGAGTTTGAGGTGGTGGGAAATGAAAGGCCAGTTGAGTGAAGGCATCCAATTGGCGATGTAGTGGTGCTCTTGGATCCAGGCTTGGTCGTATGTGTCATGGGAGGTGAGTTGAATAGTGGTGTAGTGGTGGATGTTGTTGTGTGAATGCCAATAACGTAGGGAGAGTTCTGCAGAGATGGGAATGTTGTTCTGGAGTTGTTTGAGTTTGGCGCGGCGATTGTGCTTGCGGTGGGGGATGCCGATAGCTGTGGAGCCAACATAGAAGTGGCCATGTTGATGGTAGCAGCGTTGGGGTTGGTCGGGATTGAAGTGGAGCTTGATGTAGACGGAATTGGAGGAGAGGAAGTTGTGGTAGTGGTAGGTGTGGGGTAAAATGTGGAGCTGGCGGAGGCGGTTGCGCCATTGTTGTGAGCGACGGGTGTTGGACGGGTATGCAAAAAGAAGTGTGATGTGGATGAGGCCGGTTGCAAAGATGGCCTCGGCGCGGTCGATGTATTGGGTGCGGTGGATGAGCATGGAAAGTGCGCGGTGTAGGTGGAAAAGTTGGGTGAGGTTGGTGTGGCTGGGTTGCTGCTGGGCCACGATGGCGAGTCAGCAACCAATGGCTGCTCCGACTCCCACCAGCTGTTGGAGGCTGCGAATGGGGAGTCGGTTGACTCGGTTAAGGGGTAGGCCATACTTGGTGGCTGCTTCTTTTAGCTGCTGCGTGGTGACTTTGCTTGTTTGCAGCAGTCGGATGACTTCTTTCGCAGCTTCTTGGATGACGGGGTCAAAAGTAGTGACCCATTGTTGGATATCTGGGTAGTTCCAGCCTTCGGGGATGTCATCTTGCAGGGTGGGGTGCGGTGGTTGCAAGACGTCGGTGATGGCTGGTGGTTTTGGTGGTGGTGGTGTGGGTGCGTGGGAAGGGGCGGCTGGTGCAGAAGATCGGCCGGTGTGCTTGACTGGTGTGAGCGGGTTGCCGAGGTCGTGGAGTTTCTGGCGTGCCCGAGCCAGTTCGTCGTTGGTGTTTTTGAGGGCGCGTAGGGCGGAGCCTTCCGCAGGTGCTGGGGAGTGGGTTTGCAGTTGGTCGATAAGCAGTTTGATGAGGGGAGCGTGGAACGCTCGGGCATGGGTAGTTTTGTTTGGAACGTCTGTGCTCTGTTGTGTGTGGAGAGCCTCCGCTATGCCGTCAAGGTCAAGGCGGTGCTCGCGGAGTTGTTCCCTTAGCTTCCGAGAAGCTTTGTTTTCTATCTGCCAGCTAGTTTTTTTGGCTCCCACCCTCCTGGAAGCCAGTTTTGGAAGCCCAATTTTTTGACTGCCAGCTGTTTTTTTGTCTGGCAGCTTGTTTTTTTAGCTTCTGAAAACTGTCTGCCAGCTACTTTTTTTAGCTTCTGACAAAAAAACAAGCTTCCAGTATTTTTTATTTTAGCACCCCAGAAGCCAAAATTTTTGGCTTCTAGAAGCTTGTTTTTTTGGCTTCTAGAAGCTTGTTTTTTTGGCTTCTAGAAAACTTGGTTTTTAGCTTCTAGAAGCTTGTTTTTTTTAGCTTCTGGAAATGGTAGCCCATTAACAAACTAAAAAGAGTATACACATATAGATATATATATATATAGATAGATAGATATTTACTAACCATGTCATCAACCTAGCCCAAGCTCAAGAGCATAGATCTTTTTGGAAATGGCTCGTCTTTTGCCGGTGGAGCAGACCAAAGGCGATGGAAGAATGGCAAAATTGGTTGGCCTCATCTCTGGCTTTGTGCCAGATTGTAGCTTGAAAGATTTTCCCCTTGAGCCAGACATGGCTATTTCAAAGCAAGCAACCTTTTTGTCTGTCTGGTTTGCTGAAAAGCCCACTAAGCCTGAAGCAAGGCTCTCTTTCCAAATTGCTTGCCCTAAAATGTCAAATTTGGACAGAGATGAGATCATTCAGCACTTGGTGCAATACAAGAGATGGCTGACCAAAAAAGCTAAAAATATGAAAAATGGAGAGAAGACAAGCCCTGCAGTCCTCCAAGTGATGAAAGCCATGGGCTTGGCACCTATCGCCAGTGAACCCCAGCCTCAGCCTGAAAGAATGCTAAAAAGGAAAACACACTTGCCATCTGATTCTCTTGTGGCCCCTGAGCCAGCAATGGCTGCAATTCAAAAGCAAGACCCCCAGCCTGAAAATAACAAGGCAACAATTCAAAAGCAAGACTCCCAGCCTGGAAAGGCTCCAGCCACCAAATCAAAAATTTTAATGCTTCAAGGCAGCAGCACAAAGTCCAAGGTGGAGAGCGAAAGCTCAGGCAGTGAAGAAAAGGAAGCTTTTGTGGTCAGCACACAGGAAGTTTCTTCCACTTCATCTGGTATAGTGACCCCTCAAAAGCTGAAACCCAAAAATGGGAAGAATGGCAGCTACAAAAGGCCTGCCAGCTGCATGACCCCCCCAAAAAAGCCAGCAATGGCTCCCAAGACTGCAAAAGTTACCAAGCCTGCAAAGCATGTGCACATGGCAACCCACAACACATGGGTAGCAAGCTGCAGCTTTGGCTGGGTCAAAAAGGGCAACTTCAAGGAGAAGGGCTACATCCAAGCCAGGGATGGCTCTGAATCCAAACCGTATTGTTTGGTGAATGTCAATTTACCAAAAGGAGATGACCAAAGCAAAGTGTTGGAAGCTTGCTTTGCTGAAGCCCAAAAGCCAAGCCTGGACAAGGCCCATATGGTCAATTTCAAAAACAATCTCTTGAAACAGCTTTGAGCACTAAAGCCTGCAAAGGCTCTCAGCCAAAGAGTTGGGCATGGCAAAGACCATACCACCACCAGCCTGCAAAGGCCTTTCTCCAATGAATGAATTTTTGAAGACAAAAAAGGAACTTTGAAAACAATCTCTTGAAACCAATCTCTTGAAACAGTCTCTTGAAACAGCTTTGCTACAGCCAAGTGGCTCAAACCCAGGTCAACCACATGACAGGCCACACCACAGATACACACACACACCACAACAGCAACAACAATAAACACACACACATACACACCACAACAGTAACAGCAACGCACACTTATATGGCTGTATGTGAGCAATATACAACACACACACACAAGTCTCACACACACACAAGTGTCACAGCACACACACACAAGTGTCACAGCACACACACAAGTGTCACAGCACACAGAGCAGTCGCCCCTTGTGCAGCCATGTTGTGGCTTTTGGCTGTCTGCTGCTGCCTCTTTGCCTGCAAAGGCACCCAAGCCTGCAAAGGCAAACTCACAACCAGCCAGAAATGGCTCTTTTTGGCTGCTGCAACCATGGCAGCCATGCCTGCAGAAGGCGCACCATGGTTCTGCTGGTGGAGGGTGAGGGTGTGGGATGGTGAGTATCACTATGTCCACCCCTCAGGCTGGCATGAAGAATTGCCACAATCTTATGTGGACTGCTTGGAAGAGCTGTTCCAAGCAGAGCCAGAAATGGCTGCCTACATCCATGGCTTGTCACACATGGGCCATGATGTGGGCCCATACCCACCCAATTGGCACCATGCCAGCCAGATGTGGGTGTCCTCAAGAGACCAGCCTGAACCAAGGCTACAGTATGTTGCTAGGCCCCTGGATTGTAGGACACTGATCCAGGGGTACTATGCAGATACTGATTTTGTGAGTTGGGGAAGCCAAGGTGAAACCCCAGACTGGGATCCCGAGTGGGGTGACGCTTTTGGCCCTGGCCCACACAACTCTGCCAGTGATGGCACTAGCAGAAGCTCCATTGCCAGAGATGGCACCATCACAGTGCAGTCAACCCGCTGTGTGAGAACCTCATGCCAGGAATGGCAAGACTGGTCTTCACCCAGCCAGCAGTGGCAAGACTGGGGGGACTGGCAAGACACCTGCCAGCAATGGCAAGATTGGAAGAGTTCTGAAGCTGCCCCTCCAAATCCAGACAGGTGGATGTTTCATGGCAGGGCTTCTGCCAAAAGAAGAGCTCAAAGAAGA
Source organism: Durusdinium trenchii (assembly GCA_963970005.1). Taxonomy (NCBI): domain Eukaryota; class Dinophyceae; order Suessiales; family Symbiodiniaceae; genus Durusdinium; species Durusdinium trenchii. The sequence continues at coordinate 1,046,953 of CAXAMN010026139.1, forward strand.
GAGTTGGAAAGGAAAGGTGAAGAAGTCCCTGAGGAGTTAAAGCCCAGGGTCCACAGTCTGAATAAGGCTCTCAAGAGGCAAATGTATGAATTGCATCGCAAAGCCAGGGAAATGGCTCAAGAAAAAGATCCAGCAAAGTTGGATGAATGGGAAAAGCAACAAGCAGACTGGCTAGCCATTGTTGCTAGGGAAGATGCAGAGAGGAGGGCCCAAGAGGCTTCCTCTGCCAAGGGGAGCACAAGAAAGAGCAAGGCTTCCAGTGCCAGTGATGGCAATGGCAGGGAGAGGTCGAAGAGTGTGGGGACAAGGTTAGGCAAAGATGGGAAACCAAGATGTGAGCACATGCCAGCAGATGGCATCCTCATTCAAGGTGGGGATGAGGAGGGGGAGGAGGATGAAGAAGATGATGGTGTTGGAGTGCCTGAACAAGGCAAAAAGAAAAAGAACAGGAGGAGAAGCAAAACAGCCAGAGGGAAGAAGCAGCCAAAGGAAGAAAAGCCAGACAATGGCTCTCAGGAAAAGGATCCTAGTGGTGGAAAAGATGGTGGTACTGGAGGTGCAGGGGCAGCAGAACCAGTTGCTGCTCCTTAAATGCCAGCAATGGCAACTTGCCGGCAATGGCAACTTGCCAGCAATGGCACCCTGCCTGAAAAGGCATTCTACCAGCACTGCAGCTGAGAGTTTTTGGAAAAAAAAGGTGCGCCTGCCTGCTTTCAGTGGTACTTCGAAAGGGTTGAAAAAAGGAACTTTCGGAACTTTTGGACTATGGAACTTTTGGAACTTTCTATTCCTAGATATTGTTTTCTTATATAAATCTAAAAGTTCCAAAAGTTCCAAAAAGTTCCTGGTCACATTTTTCAACCCCACCCAAAAAAAATCTGCAGCCATTTTTCTGACCTCAAGCTTTAAACAACTGGCCAGTGTCTGTAGCAAGATGGCAAAAAGAAAAGCTCCCGATGTGAAGGTGGAGCCACCAACCCCCAAGAAGAAAGCAATGGCTAAAGCAAAAGCAAAAGCCAGTGATGGCTTTGCCATTCCAGAGGCAACTTCTTCTGTAGCCTCTGAGGCAGCAGCTATGGAAGCCCCAAGTACTGAATCCAAGCCTGCAAAGGCTAGAGCAGTGAAGGATGGGGAGTTGCCTGCTCCTTCAAAAGATGCTTGGAAGGACATGCACCAGCAACTTGCCAGGAAAGCCAAGGCTGGAGACACAGCCCTCAAGACTGCCTGGGACAAGGCATGTGCCAATGGAAGCCAACAAGCCAAAAGAGAGTTTTACTACAACACTTTCCTTCTGGATGAATCTGCAGCCAGTCGCAGTGTACACAAACAAAGCCTGGAAAGGCTCAAAAAGACTGACAAAGTCATCGATGGTTGGATGACCAAGTACCAGATAGCCAAGTTGCAGGGTGCTGACCCACAAGACCCAGACTTCAACAAGCTGGCAGAAGCTGCAGTACTGGGGTTGCCTGAGAGACCTCATGAGGTCAAAGCTTGGGCAGAGCTGGGGCACAAGCAATACAAGCTTGAGAAGCAGCTTGCGACTGAAAAGGAAAGAAGTTATGAGTCCACCACAGCAGCTCACCAGGAGGTCAAGGACCTGCAAGCCCCTGAGTTCCAGCAAGTGGAGAAGGCTTTGATGGCTGTGCCAGAGTCCAGCCAAGTGACTCTGGGTGGCAAACCCAAGCCTGACAGGCCTCTACCCAAGCCAGAAATGGATGAGGTCGAGACCACCATGGAAGAGCAGTACAAGGCAACCTACAAAAGCCTGAAGAAGGCTGTGACTTCCTTAGGGACAGCAGTGGACAAACTGCTGCTCCTCAAAGAAGCCTGCAAAAAGGCTCAGCTCACTGCTAACAGCAGCCAACTGGATGCAAGCATCCAAGAGCTGGATGGTTTGGAACAGACTTACAGCAAGTCGAAGACTGCATGGCTGGAAAGATTGGGCCAATGGAAAGAAAACTTGGATGAGCCTGAGAAAGGCAAGGAGCACATCGAGGCTATGGCATCAATGAAAAAGGAAGCAGATGATGACTATAAAAGCCTGCAGAAGGCTGTTGGCCCACACAGACTCTGGGCCAAAAATGCAAACATCATCTGAGCCAGCAATGGGTGACATCAGTTTTGACCCAGCCAGAAATGGCTAAGCAGCTAAAGCAACAGACCGACCTGACCAGCTAAGATGAGTGACAAAAAAGGTTTGCAGATGGGTGTGGTTTGGCCATGGGCTGGGCTACTTTAACCAAAAATGTTGGCTCAAGCACTTTTACAATAGATGGCTAGGATCATTTGGTTTTGGATTTGTTTCACCCATGTTTGGGCTGCTCCAAAGAGAAAGCTGGAAGAAGCAATGTTTTGGAAGCCTCCCAAGCCAGAAATGGCCCCATCACCTGAGGCCATGCAAGCCAGAAAAAAGCTTGGTGAAAAGGTGGTGAGCCTTTACAAACAAAATAAGCTTTCAGCTGAAGATATCAGCCAGCTGCTACAAACTGCTGATGCAGCTGGCTTAGAGTTTGCTAACCCAATCAAAAAGAAAAAAAAGCAAGCCTGCAAAAGGCTCAGATTCTGAAGAAAGCAGAGACAAGAATGCAGCTAGAAGCATGGATCGATATTTAAGAAAGACACATCAGTGGCCTGACCTCTACTGGGTGCAAATACCAATGAAAAGCCCAAAGAGAAGGTCCAATGATTTAAGCCAGCAGTGGCTGCCCTTTCTTCTTCCGCATGAATGGTTGGGTAAATTTTTCGCCCAGCCAAATGCTTGGCAGGAAGGCATGCCTGTTGAAGGCACATTCAATTGCAAAATATTGAATGAAGCCTGTGCCAGCAATGGCAACCCTCCTATGACCATGTACCCCTTGGGTCTGCATGGTGATGGAGTGCCTGTACAAGGCAGGATGAATCAATCCACATTAGATTTTTGGTCCATGAATTTGCCATGCAGCCCAGCTTTCTCAGCTATGAGGATTCCTATCTGCTGCCTCGATACCAGAATGATAGCAGCAGAAACAATCCAAGCAATATGTGGAATTTTGTTTTGGAGCTTCGATTGCCTGAACAAAGGCACTTTTCCCACAGCCAGACATGATGGCTCACCCTGGCTGAAGCATGATGCCTACAGAAAATTTAGGGCAGGTGCAGCTCTGCCTGGGAAGGCAACCCTCATCCAAATTCGATCTGATTGGGATTGGAATTGTAAATACTTTGGAGCAGGCACTTGGAATGAGAAGAAAGGGAATTGCTGGCTGTGCCAAGCCACTCCAGACAACTGGAGGGAAATGAGCCAGAGCATGGCTAGGTTGGAGAAAACCATGGACAAGGATGCCTACTTGACTTTCCTCATGGATCGAGGTAAGTCAATCAATCCTTTGTTTCAATTGCCCCATGTCAGTAATGGCACCATCATGCCAGATTGGATGCATGTTTGTGATGAGGGCAGTCTTGCTGTGGCAGCAGGGCAAATTCTGAAAGAATTACTGCCATCTTTTCCAGGCACTTCTCAAGATGAAAGATGTGCCAATCTCTGGCAAGAGATTCAAAAAATGTATGAAGAAAGAGATTTTCCAGCCTGCAAAAGGCTCAAGAAGTTGACTGTCAAGGATATAGTCAAACCAAAGAAAGCTCCAGTTTTGGATTGCAAGGCCCATGAAGTCAGGGATTTTTGCCCCCTTCTCGAACCATTGTGCAAAAGACAATGCCTGCATGAAGGCACCTGGCATGAGAAAGCTGTCTACAAAGTGGCCAAGTACTGCAGCCATATGTACAACAGTTTAGAAGCCTCCAACAAACAAGAACTGGTGAAGGCTGGAAGAAAATTCATCAGCCAGTACATGGCTTTAGAAGCAGAAGTCCAAGCCAGTGATGGCTCAGAGGTTCGATTGTGGAGATCAAAGCCCAAGCTCCACCTCTTGGCCCACATTTTGGATTTGGTTGAGCTTGGTAACCATCCAAAAGACAGCTGGAATTATAAGGATGAAACATTTGCAGGGTCACTGCAAACTTTATTTTTTCGCAGAGGTGGTAAATTCCAGCCTGGCAAGGCTTCTGAAAAGGTCTTGCTGAGTTGGATGTCAGCCACTCCATTCCCTCATCTTGGACAAGCCAAGCCAGCAATGGCTAAATGAAATAGACAAAAGAGTGATGCAGCGCATAAATGTATCATGATGTTATATAAATATATAAGAATATCTATACATATACATTTCCAGAAGCTATATTTTTTGACTTCTAGAAGCCTCTTTTTTGGGCTTCTAGAAGCCTCTTTTTTTTGATTTCTAGAAGCCTTTTTTTTTGGCTTCCAGAGGCTTCT
>CAXAMN010026139.1:1051358-1187342 GCA_963970005.1 Durusdinium trenchii
GCAGCTGCGTGATCAATGGTTATCTGCATGCCACGGGTCGGTGACTGGATCGTAGTCCTGTTGTGATAGCGGCAAGGGGCGCCCTTGCGCGTCCACCCAGATCGTGGGTGGGCGGAGTGTGGCCACTGGGGGTGGTGAACTCAAGGTGGAGGAGCCAGTCTGTGGTGAGATGCATGGAGTGGGTTGCTGTGTTTGAAGGGGGTACTGTGCTGGCCATGGGTGAGTGGGCGTGGGAGCGGCTGTCGGTGGTGCCACTGAGGGTGCTGGCGTATAAGATGCGCCTTGAAAGCATGGCCAGCCAGTTGCCGGGGGAACAGGCTGAAGGGGCTCGGTGGTAGAGTGTTGCTGTAGGGCTTGAGAGAGCGATGGTGGAGGTCGCTTTGGAAGTGGATGGACTGTAGTGGTAGTATGGCGGTTGATGCCGGAGGCACTCCCGTGGGGGGTTGGGGATCCTGTGCGTGGATCTGGCTGGCGGGTGCGGGTGGGGGTAGTGGTGCGAGGAGGTGTCTTGGAACGCCTGTTGCGTGGTGTGCCGCCGATGGGGGATGGAAATGTAGGTGGAGTGTGGGGCTGTTCTGGCAATGTGACAGGAGGTGTGGGGATGAGGTTGACGTATTGCCATCGATCGTGTGGTTGCTTGTTGGTGGCTGATGTGGGATTGGGGGATGCTGTGGGAAACGTACTGCTGGCGGCTGGAGGGGAAGTTGCCGATTGGTTGCTGTCTGTTGTGGGGAGGAGGCCGGCAAAAGAAGGGAGCTGGACGATGGCGTGGATGTCCGTCTGGACATGACGGTGGTGGGTGGTTGTTCGGGGGGTTGCTCGAGGAGTGGTCTGTTGGGATTCGTGCATGAGAAGTGGTGGAAGTGGATTGGCCAGAATGGATTCTGAAGGTGGAGGAGTTTGAGTGGCGACGTCCTGCAAAGTAGTAGTTCGGGTTGTGGCGGTGGGAATTGGGTAGAAGCGGAGGGGTGAAGTGGAACTGGGAGGGTGGTCTGTCTCGGTGTGTGTTGATGTGGAGGTCTGTGCGGTTAGGTTGGGATCCAGGAAATATGCTGCTGGGGGAAACCGAGCCATGGTGTCAATGGCATTGAGAGCCAGGCGCGTGTGGCTCTGGATGCGTTGTACGTTGTTGTGGTAAATGGCAATGAGCCGCTGGACAGGTGGTGGGAGTGTATCAGTTAGAGGTGGATGTCCGATAGGGGTGTCAGTGAGGGCGTTGAGGCTGTCCAGGTGTTGGTGAAGAACGAATCTGTGGACGTGAAGGTCAGTGAGGATGCCCATAAGGGCGTGGGGTGGTTGGAGGGTGTATACTTCGGCCCAAAACGATTGGTCTGCCGAGATGTTTGTGGTGGCTGATGGTGCGGGTTGTGAGGGTGGGGAAAGTGGATTGGGTGGAGGCTGCAGCGGGGATGTTGGATCCTGCACTTGCGGAGGTGTTTCCTCCGGATCTTCATTGAAGAAAAGTAGAACTTCGGACTGCTCATCATAGTCGGCGTGGCGCTCCATTGATAGCTAAGTGTGGAGGCGGTGCACGGTTGCAGGTAACGATCACGAGTTTGAAAAACGGCTGCGGTCAGGTAGAACACACCTGCATGTAGGCTGGAGAGGTTGGAATCAGATGTCAATCCAAGTAGAATGGGTAGGAAAAAGCAGAAAAAGTGGAAAACTAAACGGTGGTGGCGTTCTTTTTAGTCATCACACGCTGTGTGAGGGTGCCGGGTGAGACTATGAGCTGCTGTGGCGTGAGTTGAGCTCGGCCGCGGCTGCAGCGGCGGCTTGGCGCGCTATCCGCAGGATGGTTTGTTGGAGCGTGGCCGCCTGCTGTTCTGTTAGTGGCGCATCTGGAATGGGGGGTACCGGTGGAAAAACTGTAGTGGTGTTGGTAGTATTGGTTGGACGAAAGTGAGATGGTGGTACGGGACTGGATGTGACTGGTCGTCGAGTGGGATGTGCTGTGGGATTGAGGTGATGCTTGATGTCATTGGAAAAGTTGAAGGGTAGCAGTTGGCCGTTCCGGTGGGGACGTGGAATAGTGACCTGTACAGGGTGGCGTGTGGGTGCTGTTGAGGGGTGGGGGCAGTGCCACTGTGGAGGGCGCACCCAAGTGGTATTGATGGGTGGGTGCCCCGGACGTGCTTTCGGTAGAATGGGAACATTGGTGGTGAGGATAACTGGGTCCTCAGTGCTGGTGGAGGATGTGGTGGATGGTGGTGCTGGGGCGGTGTGCGGAGGGATGGCATCATGCGGTGTTGGTGTTGGCTTGGGGTTGGTCTGTGGTGTGTTGCGTGTAGATAGGTTGCGGTAAGATGTGTGAGAGACTGGAGGGGCTTTGGCTGGTGGTGTTGTAGACGTGGTAGAGGTTTTGTCCGGTACTGCGCTGACCGGAGGGCAAAGCATGGGAGCCTGCTGTGGGGAGTCTTCTTCCTTTTTCCTGAGTTCCAGTTTTGGGCCACTGGTGGATGGTTCATCGGCTTCTGTTTTGATGAGGTGTGGCGTCTCTTCCTTCACCTCGATAGACTCCGTGGGAGTGCGGTCCCAATCAGGAGAGTCGTAGTCCATGGGATGGTGGGAAGGCGAAGCGAGTTGGATGAATCAGCCCGTCGAAAGTTCAAATGGCTGCAGAGATAAATGTGTGACTGCTGGGTGGTAAAAAAGATAGAGTAAAGAAAGCTGGAAGGTCAGGTTTTTCCGATCGCTGAGCAAAGCGTAATGTGTGAGACTAAACGTTACCCGACGCCTCAGGGGGAGGAAGACGGTGTGTCAGCAAGTAGGTGGCAAGCTGCCGAGGAGGTGGAGCTGGAGGTGGAGGCCGTCCAGAGTGCTTGGTGCAGGTGTCCGCGGTGGCCGGGAGCTGCGGAAGGTCGGTCCGGGATGATCTGGTGTCCTGAGGTTGTGTGGTTTGGCTGTGAGAGTGTGGTGAGGGGAAGCCGGTCTCGAGAACGAGATCTGTCTCTGCCACTGAACCGGTGGAGGAGCGGTGGCGTGTTGGTGGGTGATGGTGTGGCTGGGTTGCGTTGTGAGGTGGGTCCGGAGAGGAGGTTGGTTTGCTGTGGTGGGATGTCGAGGGTGGGATCAATGCGGTAGTGGCCAGGGGAGCCTGGTGAGCCAGGAATGAATTGCAGCTTGTTGAGTCCACGGCGGGCGTCGTGGGTTGTGTTGATCAAATGTCACAATGTGTTGCGTGTCTGTAGAAAAAGTCTGTAAGCTGGTGTATTGGTGAAAGTAGACATTGGGGGGGATGGGATCTCGCACTATGGGGTGATGTTGGAGATCCTCGATAAGTGAGGATATGGTATTGATCATCCAGTGGAGCAGGAGTAGTTCAGGTTGGTGTGTCACGGATGGAGCCAAGTATGGCATGGGATTGTTCGGTAAAGAGTAGCTGTGGTGTAAAGTGGGTGGGCCAGGGGAAAATTTAGTGGTCGCTGAGTAAGGAGGTTGTGGAGTTCGTAGGTCATCGGGAGGCATCATGTCGTAGGAAGGGCGCAGGTTTATGAAGAAACTGTTCGGTCAAATGGCTGCGGACAAAAGGTGGCAAGCAAGAGGGAAAACCAGTAGGCAGTGTGAATGTGAAAAGAATTTCTGTTGCATGGCTGAGTTTTTCCGCTCGCCGAGAAAGTCAGTGAGACGTAAAAAACACAAAAACAACAGTAGCTGTGGGCGGGGATGCTGTCACAGAGTTGGCACAAAAGCGCGGTGGCAGCCGTAGATCTGGAGGTTGGATGTTGCTGTAGTTAGCCCATGTGGTGTGAGAGGCTGTCGCGGGACCGTGAACGTTCCCTAGTGTGAGTGGTAGTGTTGGTGTGGGTTGTCGGGGTGGTTTGTGGTGGAGGGCCCGTCCAGTAGGAGTGCAGGCGGGCTGCGTCCTGTGGTGGGGTACGTGGTGAAGGAGAGGGTGGACGGCTGGAAAGCCCGGGTGGTAGTGGAAAACCTGGTGGTATGTTGTGGATAATAGCCAGGTTTCTGCTGGAGAGTGTGGCTGTGGGGCTGATGCGGTATTGTCCTGGGAGCCCGGGGCCGGTGGTAACAAATTGAAGGAGTCGTCGAGCCTGAGAGAGGTCATCGATCAGGCGGTCCAGCAAGATCAGGTCGTTGCGCAGTCGGTAAAGGAGGTTGTATGCTCGCTGGTCCTGAAAGTAAGTCCGGCTTGGCATAGGTTCAGTGTGGAATGGGTGACGGCGGAGGTGTTGGTTGACCATAGAGAGGATGTCCAAAGAGCCGTTGAGGGATTGAAAATCGGGTTGGGTACAAATCGAAGGTTGGAGCCAGCTCGGAGGGCTCTGTGGGAGGTAGTGTTGTGTATCATCGGGGTTGCTATGAGGGCGAGCGCGAGGGTGGGCCATGACAGGTGATGGACTGTAATGGCGTAAAAAAGGGGCTGCGGAGCTGAGGTGAGCCTGAAAACTGACAAAACTAAGGTGGGCAACATAGTCTGGGTGTGAAGAACAAAAAGGCTATGCATGTCAGTGGATTTGTCACGCGGCACGCCGTAAGAAAGGTGGGTGAAACGGATCAAATGAAATAACTGCCAACTGGCGTGAGTGGAGATTTCTCCGGACGACTGTCCTCACTAGGCGGTCGCTCAGCAGCCGGCGGCAGCAGCGCAGCAGCAGGAGTCGTTGGATATTGTGAAGTCGGTGGTGTTGTGGTGGGGGAAGGGGAGAAATCTGGTTGTGAATGTGGTGCTGGGGAAACTGCTGGTGATGTGGGTGTTGGTGAGGGGGAAGGTGCTTGTCTTGGTGGTGCAGTGGGTAGTGATGTGGAGAAAAGTTGCTGGTCTTGCTGTCGTTGCATGTCTTTGAGTTCTTGCCATCGGGCTTGGCATTGTGCAACGGAGAAGCCCACTCGGCGGGCCACAGTAGTCCAGTTGGGACGAAGTTTTGGGTTTTCCTTGAGTTCGATAAGGCGACAGTCAGCGTCGCCGTCCCAAGCGTCCCAATCGGCCTGTTGGTTCAGTGGTGGTGGGGGTGGTTGCTTCCGCTTGCGTGTTGTGGTGGGTTGTGGATCTGGGGGTGTTGTTGGAGTGTCGTCTGAGTCTTGTAAGAGTGGTGCGGGTAAACGGATGGGTGGTCTGGATGGTGCTGAGTCACAGGATGAGGTGGTGGATGGTAAACGTATGGGGTGATGGGGTGGAGTTGGAAGTGGCTGAAAGTGTTGGCGGAAAGTGGGGTCTGCTTGGTGGCTGTGGTGGAGGAAAACTGTGTGGAGGTGTGCTACAATATCTGTGGCTTGTCGAAGCAGGTTGTGGACCTGCGAAAGTGCCACTGCGGTTTTGTGTAGGAGAGTTGAGGTGTCGTTTTGTAGAGGTGTCAGCGTGCTGCTCATGGGTCTGAGATGTAGGGGTGTGCAGTAGTCAAGAATCGTCACAGGTTGCTGCGGCAGCGCGCCAAAGCAGCCGGAAAGCGGCGAGTCTGAGGGAGCACGTCATTTCGAGGCCATGCATATGAATTAAGTGAGCATCAAATTCCCACAGGCAAAAGTGCGAGTATGCAATGCTGGTTGGACAATTGAGTAAATGACTAGAAGAATCACTCTCCACGATGCAGAATCTGACATGTGAAAGACTCCTTCAAAACAGCCGATACAATTCAAAAAAGGTCGCAGCAAACACTACGAAGCTAGAAAAATGGAGGGTTCAAAATGCCCGTGGCTGCTGCAGGAGGCTCTTTTTTGCTGCTACAGCAAAAGTTAGGTGGTGTGAAACCAAAAGTTGATGTGGAGGTGGTAGTGGTGTGTGGATGTGTGGTAGTGGCGTTATGGGTCCGGTGGAGTGGAGTTGGTGGACCAGGCCAGTCCTTTGACAATGGCGTGGTCCGGGTGGATCACCCAGCAGCGGCCCTTCTGATGAAAGACTGCACCATGGTGGTCGTTAAGGAGGTTCATGGCGTGTTCCTCTCCTCCTGAGGTATACTTTGTGGCAGCACCCCAAGCAAGGAGTGTGATGATAAGGGAATGGGAATTCTTGTGGAGTTGCCAGGTATTGTGGATGATGCGAGCAAGCTCGTTGTGGTCATGGGGTTGGTTGTGGGTGATGCGAACGCCCTGGGCAAAAAATCCAGGGTAGTTGGCAAAGTGGAGTGTGCTGGGTAAAAACCGGCCTTGGCGTAGAATGTTGGAAATGTTACCGACGGGGCCGGTATGGCCTGCGTTGATGTGGGCGACTTCCCGGTGGGTTGATGTGGCGCGGGAAACCGCAGGTGGCTCTGGTGTAGTGGCTTTGGTGTTGAGGAAGGGAAGTGAAATGGCATAGTACTGGAATTGGTCGTATTGGTGAGTTGTGTCATTCCACTTAGCGTGGGTATATTGTCGGAAATCGGTGATCTCCTTGTAGGTGATGTTGCAGTCTGTGAGGATATTGGCAATGTACTGGTGGTGTGGTCGGTTGGGGTTGTCGAGTTGGGTGGCGTGGAATTCGAGCCATTCCAGGATTTGGTCTGCAGGTGTGAAGGTGTGAAAGTTGGGTGGAGGTCGCCAACGGTTGATTGGGCGACGAATGACGGCTGTGGTGGGATATTGTGAGGGGTCAGGGTTGGTGTGTTCGGTGTTTGGGCGTAGATCAATGGGTTGTGGTGGTGACCGACTGCGGGATGGTGTGAGGCTAGATGTGTAGGTGGATGTTGAAGGCGACCGCCGTCGCCGGGTTGTGCTGTGGTGTTTGGAGTGGCGGTGATGGCGATGTCGGCGGCGGTGGCGGTGGCGTCCTCTGTGGTGATGGTCGGACTTGCGTCGGCTCTTGTGGCGGTGACGGCGACTGCTGTGTGGTGGTGGCGGGGAAGGTGGTTGCGGTGCTGGTGAGGCAGTGGTGTCAGGTTTGTCTGGTGCTGGTAGTGAAGTTCCAGGTGCTGGTGTGGCAGATACCAGCGAGAGGGATGCTGAATGTTGGGATACGGTGGCTGGTGGAGGTGTGTTTTGGACTGGTAGTGGATTGTCCTGGGCAGTCGTGGGGATGGGTTGGATCGGTGGTGTTGGATCCGATGGTAGCTGCTGTTGAAATGGAGGTTGGGTTGGCGTTGAGGCATTGGTAATTTGTGGAGGCGGTGGCGGGGGCCCCGGTTGGAGTGAAGGCTGTGTGACAGGGGGAAAGGCTGAGTAGGGTTGCCAAACGCCCTGGGGGATGGCGCATTGGGGGTCTGTGGATGGATAATTGGCAGGCGCAGGCTGTTGCTGTGTTGGAGGGGGATGTGTCAGTGTAGTGGGGGGAGGAAGTTCAGCCGGCGGCGTGGGTTGAGGTGGTGGCAACAGGTAGGACGGGGGAGGTGCTGCTGTCGGAAACACCGGAGTTGGATTTGTGGGTTGCGGTGGCACATGACATGGGTGGACAAAAGTCCAAGTGGATGGTGTGCCGTAAGTCAGTGCAGTGGCGGTAGGGGTGGGCAACAACGGTGGTGGTTGAAAAGGTTGTGGTTGTGGGTGAGGGTATGCCGATGGTTGTGTCGAGGGAAAAGTGGGTGCAGTTGATGTTTGTGGCATCGGCCATGTGGGTTGAGGTTGTGTGGTAGGTAATGGTGGTGGCGTGGTGTGAGCGTAGGGCCACGGAAACTGCATGTCGTGGTCGTAGCTATGGCGCGGCGCGGTGCGGCAGCAAAAAGCAGCGGAGAAATGCCGAGTTGTATTGTCTTGTGGTTGGTCATTGTTGTTGAATGTGTCATCTCTGGTGTCAGTGGTGAGTATGTTGTAAGGTGGTGTTAAATGTAAGTTTGTTAGTAGGTGTGTGTTCATGCATCTCGAATTAAGCTGAAGAGTCGTAATGCTCATCCTTGAGTTCTGTCAATGAAAGAATCGCGGCAGCAACATAGCGAACAGGGAAACACGCACATGATTGGAAAACATGAAAAGAAAACTGAATGCTGAAATCTGAGATCAGAAGTTCGGAATCTGAAGGATTCTTCAAGAACCGTTTTTTGGCCCGGCGGCCGGTGTGGCGGTTGATTCTGTGAGGGTGTCGGTGCCTTCCTGTGATGTTCCAGTGATCGGTGGAGCGTTGGGGTGGTTGCTTTCCCATGCAAAAACAGCGCCCCTGTGAAGGGGATCACACTCAGCACCCGAGTGGGACGGCTGAGCAGGACACACTTCGAACTTGGATTTTCAGTTAATGCAATTGCCACGTTGGGAAGGAAGGCGATGGAACAGCAAGGTGGAAAGGTCAGCTGAAACAGTATTGTTGAACAATGTTGGCACTCGCAAGCGGCGGAAAAGCGAACTGGCTGCTCAGCTGCTGGGGGCGAATGTTTATGGGGTGGAAACATGAAGGACCATGAATCAAAAAGTGGAAGAGTAGGGTGACAGCGTGTGGAAAACTCGGCAGGTACGTTCGGAGAGCGTCCTCTCCGAATATCACATCCGATCAGCAGCGTCTTTGTTAGGCAGTGGCTGCTGAAGGGATCACTGCCCCCCTGCCTGTGTGAAAGTGGTGGGGTGAGACCCTTTGTCCAGGGTGGGACACACACACACACACCCACGCACGCGCGCACACCAATACCATAAGTCACCCGCAAGCCGCAAGCCTTTCTTGATCTTTCTTGGCTGTGGTCCCCTTTTCTACTCTCAATACATCCAGTGCTTCGGACAGCGAAGGCAAACACTTCATCCAATTCTTGCTATGGATCAGCGAACAATCTCCGGCGTTTTGCCGAGCTCCGCGCGAACGCATCACAATCACCATCCACATGCACCGACTCCGGGAGGGTCAAGCTCGTCAAGGAGCTGCAATCCATAAAGGCCCATTTGCCAATATGGGTCACTGAGCTCGGGATTGTCAGGCTCGCCAAAGAGCTGCAATTCTCAAAGGCAAAATCGTCAATGTGGGTCACCGAGTTTGGGATGGTCAAGCTTGTCAAAGACTTGCAAGACCAAAAGGCACGATCCCCAATGTCGGTCACCGAGTTTGGAATGGTCAAGCGTGTCAAAGATTTGCAACCCCAAAAGGCATGTTTCCTAATGTAGGTCACTGAGTTTGGAATGGCCAAGCTCGCCAAGGAGTTGCAATTCTCAAAGGCACGATCCCCGATGTGGGCCACTGAGTTTGGAATGGTCAGGCTCGCCAAGGAGTTGCAATTCTCAAAGGCACGATCCCCAATAGAGACCACTGAGTTTGGAATGGTCAAGCTCGCCAAGGAGTTGCAATTCTTCAACGCACTATGCCCAATGCGGGTCACTGAGTTCGGGATGGTCACCCTCACCAAGGAGACGCAATCTTCAAAGGTATTGTCCTCAATGTTGGTCACTGAGTCCGGGATGGTCAAGCTCGCCAAAGAGGTGCACCTTTCAAAGGCGCATGATCCAATGCCCGTCAATGAGTTTGGGATGGCCAGGCTCTCCAAGGACCTGCAATTCCGAAAGGCTCCCAACCCAATGTGGGTCACTGAGTTCGGGATGGTCACGCTCACCAAGGAGACGCAATCTTCAAAGGCACCACCCCCAATGTGGGTCACTGAGTTTGGGATGGTCAACCTCGTCAAAGACGTGCAACGAGCAAAGGCGCACAATCCAATGCCCGTCAATGAGTTCGGGATGGTCACGCTCGCCAAGGAGGTGCAATTCTCAAAGGCACGATCCCCAATAGAGACCACTGAGATTGGAATGGTCAAGCTCTCCAAGGACCTGCAATGCTTCAACGCACTATGCCCAATGCGGGTCACTGAGTTCGGGATGGTCACGCTCACCAAGGAGACGCAACCCACAAAGGCATCACCCCCAATGTGGGTCACCGAGTTTGGGATGGTCAAGCGTGTCAAAGATATGCAACACCAAAAGGCACGATCCCCAATGTCGGTCACCGAGTTTGGAATGGTCAAGCTTGTCAAAGATCTGCAACCCCAAAAGGCATGTCTCCTAATGTAGGTCACTGAGTTTGGAATGGCCAAGCTCGCCAAGGAGGTGCATCTCTCAAAGGCACGATTCCCAATGTCGGTCACCGAGTTTGGAATGGTCAAGCTTGTCAAAGATTCGCAACCCCAAAAGGCACAATCCCCAATGTCGGTCACTGAGTTTGGAATGGCCAAGCTCGCCAAGGAGTTGCAATCCGCAAAGGCACCACCCCCAATGTGGGTCACTGAGTTTGGGATGGTCAAGCTCGTCAAAGACGTGCAACGAGCAAAGGCCCCACTGCCAATGTGGGTAACAGAATTTGGGATGCTCACTTTCACCAAGGATGTGCAACCCCGAAAGGCTTCATCCCCAATGCGTGTCACTGAGTCTGGAACAGTCAATTCGGCCAACTGTTGGCAATGTTGAAAGGCCCTCGCAGAAATTTGTGTTTCATCGTCTGGGATGTCAACCACCAGCAGCAGTTCCGAGTCAATTTCACTTCTGAGGCTGGCGAGCACTAATTGGTTGGAGCATCTCACTCTGTTGGGCTTGAAGACAACACTCACAACAGTATCTGCAGCAAGCCCTGCACCTGCGATTGTTTCATCACTTCCCAGTAAACGGTCTCCAACAACAATCTCTACACTGGTAGTTCTGGAAGTAAACTCGTCCCAAAGCTGCTCTTCTTTCATTTGCTGCTTTAGCTCTCTACCTGTCAGCTCAGGCGTCACATCAAAGCAAGAATGGTCGCCATTCACCTGCAGTGCTGAAATCCTGAAGGCCATGGCTAATGTGCAATGGTCCAATGGTGTGACTCCAAGCCAAGCAGCAGTTCAGCGGAAACTTATGTCAATGTTCTTCAAACTTGTATGCTCGAGTTGCTTGCATATATAAGAGCTGCATGATGCTGCATGTTGGTTTTACCGGTCCATGTCTGCCTGGATTTCCAGCCATCCATGCACCTGGAAAAAGGTACTTGAGCCAGCAATGGACGTCCATGGCACCGAGTTCAGCAACCTCCGTCCCTCGGCACCGAGTGTCGCTCCGCAACAAAACGCACCGAGAGGACGTCCCCGGTGTTCGCGAAGAACGCGAACCGCGCAGGTTCGGTCGAGCCGCGGCGCGGTGCGGAGAACGAAGGAAGGGCGGAGAACGAAGGTTCGGTCGGTTCACCGGTCAATAGGGATATATCCCATACACGACTAATGGGACTGCCATATATGCCTATATACATTGACCCCCCTGGCACCACCCCAACTGATCGGCATATATGGCAGTCCCATTAGTCGTGTCTGGGTGTCTGGGATGTACTGGAACAGTCCTTCACTTCGCTCCTTCAACTGGTAGGGTTGTCTCTTTAATCAGGAATCAGAGCTCGAAACTCCAAACCTACCTAAGTTCCAGGCTTCCCCAGCGCCGCGCTGTCGTTTTCACCCATTTTCGCCCAACGTTCCGAGCGGCAGAAACGGCCCAAGGCAAAGGAAGACGCCACCAGGCCCACGCCAAGCTCGGAGTGAACGCCTTGGGATGCGGAGTGAACGCCTTAGACCAAACATGGCCTGGACCTTCAAGGGGTGTCCTGGCTGGAGGTCCCTTAGTGGTGGGCTGGGGCGAAACCAGCCAGGTGACCCCGAACTGAAGGTGCTGGTTTGTGGAGTTCACGGTTTTCTTCAAAAGGTGGTGGACTTGGTCGATCTCTTTGGAACGAATATGTTGATTTATCGTCAATAAAGTGGTGGATTTGGTGGACCTCTTTGGAGGTACAAACTTCTTCAAAAAAACTGCCATCCCATCACAGGTCCCAGTGGGGCAAGCAAACCCCCTTGAACCCCCGAACTTCAATGATGGCATGCACATCTCCGCAAGTCAAACCAAAGGCCTCAGCATCGAGACATGTCACACCAAGTTGGGGATAGTTGGGGGGTGAAGAAGGTCAGAAGGGTTCAACAAATCGATGGCTGCTTTTTTGGAAGAACCCGGTATGCTGGATTTATCTTCCAAAAGGTGGTGGATTTGGTGAACTTGTTTGGAGGTATATATGGATTGGATATAGTATCGTTTGGTCGATTCTTCAGTGGGCTTAACCCCCAGCCGCCCCAACTGCGTGTCACCGACAAAGGCACACACACACACAAAAAAACACGCGGAGGTTATTCCTCGCTGTTCATCTCCTGCGCCAGGTGGCTATAGCGGCGCATCAAAATGGGCGTCATGGAAAACATGGCTGTAAAGCTCAGCAGACTTAAGCAGGAGACCGTCAGCAGGGTCCATAACCTCGGTCTTTTTACGCAGGTTGGAAGCCTGAATGGAAGGAATGCTGAATATGATGATCTACTCATGTGCCGATAGGCATGTTTTCAGCGGTGACGATGTCTCGGCATTCACGTTTTTGTTCCTTCACAGTGAACGAAACAAACAAAAACGTCATCTGGAGAAATCCCAGCCAGCCTGCGATGGCCAAGTTTAGCCTCCATGCAGCAATATACTACCCTCAAAAGAACATGCTCATGAGGACCTGACTATTTCATTCCGTTTCCATACATGCATGTCTCAACAATACATCTCGTCACTTTGACTATTATACTCTTAGAAATCTAATTTCCAAGTTCCTCCACTCATGCCGAGCAGCGTGGCACCCCCAGGCGGCACCTTCTCCTCCTCCGACTCCGCGAGAACGGCGGCACCGCGCGGTGCCCGGCCACGCGGCACGCGGCGCGGGGCCGGACGGCGCGTCGGCGGCGTCCGAAGGGCGAGGCATGGCAAAGCTCCTCGGTGCTCGGTGTCATGCAGACTGTTGACTGATCAAAGATGATCAGCCCCCCGGCATGAAGAGTTTTTTGGTCATTCTGTTCCATGTCTGGGAGGCATGGAACTGATCTTTTATTCATCAAGAGCCGACCAGCAGCTTCAAAGGGGTCACCAATGGAAGCCCCTACTACACTTCTTTGGGATCTCCCTTGGACACTTGAAGGTCCAGATGCATGCTACGGAGTATATCGTGGCGCAGTGAGTGACGAAAAAGATTGATGCATCCCTTCGAGGGTAGGTGCTGGAGGAGGGTGCACACAACAGTTCCATCCTACCAGGAATCTATGGCCAAACTCTGAAATAATCAGGCACGGCATGACCCCAATTTCGGATGACCATCGAAATACGAATGCCAAACAGGTGGAAACAGGTGCCGCCATCATGTGCCATCCACATATTACCATGATGATTTCAGGAATCCACATCATCCAAACTCCGAGGAAAAACACAAAAAAAAACTCAGATCGTTGCTCAGGCTGACATTATATACTTGGTTGTTGCAGCTGGTTGGCTGTTGCTCTTCATTTCCCAAAAATCCTCCCGGACATACACCACTCAACAGCCCTGACATCCATCTCGGCACAGGTGAGACGGCGTGACATGTGCGTCTCACGCAACAATACCCAGCCACGACCAATCTAGCGCCAGATTTACCTACATTGGGGAATCACTGGGGTGGTTGAATGTAGGCGCCATATATTCCAGTCCCACTAGTCGTGTCTGAGACATGTTAGATTGGAATATGTTGGAATGTCAACGCGCTTTTTGTGTCACCCAGCTAGTCATGCGAAATAACACTTCCAGGGTCTGATACTTGGCACAACATGACCTCTGACTCACCTGGGTCGCATGGGTTCTCTCCCAACATATGCAGCTGAAAGAAGTAAATTGGCGGTTTTCATCCCCGGAATTAAGTGGGTGGGTCGGGGGTAGCGATTTCCTAATCCCTGTTGGTTTTCTACTTCCATCTTAGTGAATCAAAGGGTAATGTCATGTAATGTCTGTCCTCAGATAGTATCTTTCACCTGCTCACTGTCTTTTCCAGCCCCAGTCACTTCCACCCACCCCCGCTCGCCACATTTCGCCACGACTTGGGTAAAGCCACTTTGGCAATGCACGGGTCCAGCAGCTAGCCATGAATACATGACTTGCAAGCGACGGGGGGGGGCCGCCGATGGTGAACTGATCTTCAGCAATGTGTCCAGCTTCATGTCATCCGAGGTATCTCGAGGTCCTTTGAACCAGCTCTATGAGTTGTTAAAGGGGCCCCATCTGCAGCAACGTTTGAGAAGGGAAGGCATTCAGGTCCAGCTTACATGATCTTGCATGTTGTCCAGTAATGACCTCTACCGTACTCTACCAAAATGTATTGCGTCTTGCCAGCCACTGATTCCTTGATTTCTGGTCGGGGTTTGTTGTTCGCTGTGGACACAGGTCATCACCCGCAAAGACCCGTTGCGACCCGTTGCGAACCGAGTCACATCTTCGCGGGGTCTCGGATGGTCAAAAGGTATGTCTGACGGTCCATTCATGTCCATTCTCATCCTGATGAGCCCACAGTCACGCGCACTGAAACCGAGTGAATGTCGGAGTGAATGATTCTGAGCAACGGTGACAACAACGCGGGGGGGTGACCCGAAAACGTGGCCCACGGGAACTGTCGAATCCACCATTCCTTTTGGGGGTACCATGGACCAAGCACCACGGTGCGCTACCGCTATGCCGTTGGGAACCTCCGATGACCTTCGAATGATCCCCTGTCCTTTGATCCCCTAAGGATCCATTGTTAGGGGCCACTCTTTAGTCACAAAAGTATACAAAAGCCATAAAGCATCATAAAGCACTTACACACTCAAGGACACCTTGTAGCTCGTGAGACAGCACTTCTCCTAACGATCGTCCAGATTGGACGGTTTTTGCATCGAGTTGACCATGGCCCCTGTTCGCACCAAGGCAGCCCACCATGGCGCCCTGGAACGAGCTGCGATGTTCAGACCGGCCCTGGTGATGTTTTAAGCCTGGCAGCCCGGCGCCCACCCAGCGCTTTTTTTCAAAACATGCATCCTCCCACAAGAGACACAGCAAAAAGCATGCAACAAGCACATGATGTTTCGGATCATCACACCTCAAACTGGTAGATCCTAGATCCTGGGCACCTCTTTCCACCCAACAAATGGGTCCAAGTCGATCTGGGCTCCGTCCGGACGACGTCTCTCGACGTCACTGGCTGAGCTCCGCGGCTCAGCTGCATGCTCGCTGGAAGGAAGAAACCTAGGAGGTCGGAGGCGGCACAGCAGCAGGGCAGGGAGTGCGGTGCCGGAACCAAAACCCTATATAGACGTCCAACCACTATTAATTAAATAGGCTTTACCGAACCAACTAAGGATTTTACACTACAAAAACCAGTTCAACCATTGTTTTGAATGGTCGAACGGAAGTCTAGGGAAAAGCCTGCTCATGACGTGCAGATTTTCCTGGTTGAATCGCAGATCCTGCGAGATGGGGATCACCCCCAGCTCACCGGAAGTTGAGTGGCTCCTACTGTAGAAAATGGAAATCCATTGGTCCAAAGGCCAAAGACCATGGCACTTCCATGTGATGTGATCGAGGTAGGGTAAGTCCTAAGTTGGCAAACACAGAAAAAGAATCCCTGTCGAAATTTCATGGGCGATCTTGAGACACCGTCATTAGTAGTACAAAACGATTGGTCCAAGATATGTTCAAACAAAATGAAAAAACAAACAAACATCAGAACATATCCGAACAAAATGCATTTTCAGGATGCTGCAAGCTTGCCAACACTACAATATGCAGGGGTGCACCCTTGCTTTTTCTCGTTCCAAAAGTATCGTTTCCACTACTAAATGCAGGGGTGCACCCCCCCTGCTCTGATTTCTAAACATCATGATTTGGAAAGATGTGATCTTGGTTGTGTCAAAAATTGCCAGCCCTAAGACATCCAATTCTGGTGTGGAAATTCACAACGGGATGAAAAAGGACCCGACCCACCGCATCCCACCACGTAACATTTCAAGGATTCCGAATTCCGAATTCATATCTGCAGGGGTGCAAGCCCCACCTGGCCTAGCTCCACGAGACTCTGAACATCTCTGAACTCAAGTGATTCTGCTTCAAGTCCCCTCCTCTCCTCGAGAGTCGGACACCAAACCCGCTCAGCGACGCACCCCTCGGCCATTGAAGTCTTCGAACCGGCAGAGCTTCCCCTGGCTCATGCCAAGAGGCATTTACCTTGGATGGCATGCCAGAATTCGCAGTTGCCAGTGGTCTTGTCCTGGCAACTCCATCACTAAGGTCGCTCCTTTTTCGAAGATCGATGCATGCTGCTTGCGTGAAGAATGTTGACCAAGTCTCACAAGAGTGGCGTGTCAAAAAAAAGGTCCCAGGTCCATCTGAGCCAAAACAAGTGCTGTGCGCGTGACTCGGAGCTCTCGTGCTGCAGGAGCTCTCGCCCCGGTCGCGTGACTCGTGCTTGGGAAAAACAAAATCCGTTGGACCGGGGCTGAAAACCCTGCGCAGGGTGTTTCATCCCAAGAAACCAGACTGGAATATTGACCATTGACTCTTAAAACTTTGAAACATCTTGAAACCACTCCAACTGATCAAACACTTCCATGCATTTCCATGCATGATCACAAAAAGCTAGGAGAGTCCGAGGGTGACCTCTTAAAGGTTTTTTCTGTTCAAAGCAAACCAGGAGCATCCTGTCTGGGTGTGGACTCTGCGTGGTTGGCTCAAACACCCCAAACAGGAGGGTCCCGGAACCCAGGTTGCACTTGGGTTCAACGCCTTTCCAGGTGCTTCTTCCAAAAGAAACCCATGCGTCTTGCCATGACGTCTTGCCATGACGTTCGCTCTCTTCCCGGCGCCCGGTCCTGTCGCAGAACGACCACAGCCTCGCCCTCAGGCACCAAATCACAAATGACGCAGTAGGACCTCAGAGGGCTCGAGAAGACGCTGCGGATCCTGCGAACTGGAAGGTTTGGCCGATCTGGGGCACAACCGCCATTGGTGGACGGGCGGTCAATGAGTCAATGTAGTTCAATATTCCAATTCCGGGAGTGTCTGGGAATGCTAAAAAGCTCGGTGGGTTTCAACTGACCAATCCCCCAACGAAATGCCGCATGCTGTGTGGCTGGAGGGGATATACGGACTCGCATGTTAAGACCTATAGCCTATAGCGACTTCAATGACTGACGGCGACGGCATGCGAGTTCACCTCTATTACGGTTATGACTCATGGCCAGATTGACAAAAATCAGCCTATAAACATTATAAACACATTTGCAAGAGTGGCGATTGTCAACAGGCGTGTCACAACCATGCTGAAGCCTGCTTTGATGCATTTGTTGTCATTAGTCTTCTTGCATGGTTGTGCGGACCTTGGACCTTAGCCACGCATCGAAATCATCACACCAAGGCAGGGCATGCACTGGTCGGACGTCCAATTTTTCCGGGATGTCGCACTCAGACTGCCCTCAGACTGCCCTCAGTGTAGGCATGCCACCCTTTGGTCTATCAGGGTGTAGGCATGCCGCTCACCGCTCCGTGAGACTCGAGCTCGAGCTCGAGCACTTGTTCGAAGCTGTGAAGGCAGGGCATGCACTGAGCTTCCGGCTGGATGTCCGTGAAGTTGTATCCAGCTGGCAGTGCGAGAGTTGACTGGTGGTTTTCCAACAACATGTCATACCTCTTCAAAGAACAATTGGTTAAGCTAGTGACATACTTGGCAGGCGGAATCGTTCTTCCCTGTGAAAGAGGCGTGTGTTACAAGCTTCCGGCAACCCAAAAGAACTAGCAAGGGGGTGGTATGTGCTGGAACTGCAACTCACCGGGCGTACCCTGTTAAATACACCAATATACTGTGTACCTAGACCTCTAGGGATGGTGTCCTTTTTGGAGATCCATATTCTAGCCAGGTGACCCCATTCGGTAAACAGTAAAATCCGCCGACCCCACACCGTGGGGTCAGGGCGTGACTGTCGATGTTAGCCTTAGCCTTAAGCCTTAGCCTTAGCCTTAGGCCTTATCCTTAGCCTCAGACCTAGTCCTTAGCCTTAGACCTGGACCTTACCTCCCCTACCCCTCCGGACCCTTGTTACAGTGACGAAATTCTGCTATAAAAGCGACCGATGGTGACCTGGATTGTCCAAGATTCTGCCATCCCAATTGATTTACATCTTGGGGCACCCTCTCGACCCGCGCGGGAAAATAAGCACGGTCCAAAATGGTCCTGGGCTCGAATCCCGGGCTGGTCGCGGCATGGTCCCGGCCAATGCCCTTGTTTTTTTGGTAGATTTTGTCACGTTTTCTGTTGATTTATGAGATTTTCAAAGGCTTTTCTGGCATTTTCCTAGGAATGCTCTAGGCTTTGTCTAGATTTTGTTATGTTTTCGGCTGGAGGCTTTTCCAAGAATTTTCTAGCGCTTCCTCTTGTTTTTAGGTTCCCAGATTTCTCCCAAAAATTGGTAACCTTTTGCTAACCTATGGAACTTTCAAAGGCTTTTCTAGCATTTTCCTAGGAATGCTCTAGGCTTTGTCTAAATTTTGTTATGTTTTCGGCTGGATGCGTTTCCAAGAAATCTCTAGCGCTTCCTCTTCTTTTTAGGTTCCCAGATTTACCCCAAAAATTGGTAACCTTCTGCTAGTTCCCGGCCAATGCCCGTGATTTTTCCTAGGAATACTCTTGGCTGCACTTAGATTTTGTTACGTTTTCGACTAGATGCTAGGAATGCTCTAGGCTTTGGTTATTCGGGAGGGTGCTTTTCCAAAAATTTTCTTGCATGTCCTCTTGACGTAGGTTCCCAGATTTGCACCAAAAACTGTCAACCTTTCGGTGAGGAACGCATCATCGGCATCACCACGGGGTTCATGCAAGAGATCACGTATAGTAAACCTGGGAGGTACCCAAAAAGTCGACTTTTTGGGTACCTGCTGTGGTGGTGATGGGTCTGAATTTTTAGGCAATGATATCCTGTGGGGAGAAGGGTTCAGCATCACCGGGTTCATGCAAGCGATGACGTCCGATGGTAAATCTGGGAGGTACCCAAAAAGTCGACTTTTTGGGTACCTGCTTTGGTGGTGATGGGTTAGGTCACCGGGAGAAACCGATCGATTCAGCACACGTCCGGGCGCCGAGTCGACTTTTTGGGTACCTGCTTTGGTGGCAATGGGTTGGGTCGCCGGGAGAAACCGATCGATTCAGCCCAAGTCCGGGCGCAGATACTTGTGGCACTTGAATGTACCCTAGACCGATGGTAAATCTGGGAGGTACCCCAAAAGTCGACTTTTTGGGTACCTGCTTTGGTGGTGATGGGGTGGCAATGGGTCGGGTCGCCGGGAGAAACCGATCGATTCAGCCCAAGTCCGGGCGCCGATACTTGTGGCACTTGAATGTATCCTAGACCATCGGCAGCGCCCTGCGGCCCCACAGGCCGCAGAACCCAACGCGTCACGGGGCTTGTGCAAGAGCTGACGTCCGATGGTAAATCTGGGAGGTACCCAAAAAGTCGACTTTTTGGGTACCTGCTTTGGTCGTGCTGGGTTGGGTCTGCACTCTTAAGGCTAAGGCTAAGGCTTAAGGCTAAGGCTAACATAGAGCAAGGCTAGCGCTAAGGTTCTATCCCTTGGGGGTCGGCGGCTGCAGGCGGTAGCCTGGTAAATCCGGGCGCCGGCCAGGAAGCCCGTGGCATGCCCGGAGGGCCTTCGGTGGTAGCCGAAGGTTATAGACGGGCGCGCCCCCTGCCGCCGACCCACCGCCGACCCTCGTCATCAAAACGGGGGGACGACCGGTCAACTGAAGCCCCTGTAATTTACAGTGTATCGTGTGTGTGAGGTATAAAAAACACTGTGTTTTACAGGGTTTATTGCGCATATCGAAGTACGACGCGGGGAAAAGGTAAAAATGCAAAAATGCTGTGTTTTTCAAGGGTGGTGTCGGTAATGCGGGCCGGGCGGACAGGCTTAATCGACATTTTGTCGGTAGAGGCCCTCCAGACGATTTACATTTCCTAACATATCCCCAACATAGGCCCAAGATAGCCATCATATCCCCAACATATGCCCAACATAGCCTCCAAGATGGCTCAACATAGGCCCAACCTAGGCCAACATAGGCCTAACATAGGCCAACATAGGCCCAACATAGGCTCAACATGGGCCCAAGATGTGCCCAACATAGACCACATGGGCCCAACTTGGCCCAACCTAGGGCCAAGATGCGCACCAGATAGCTTAACTTTGCTCAATATAGGCCCCACCAAGGCCAACATAGGCGCGACATGCTCCCCACAGACCCAAGTGGCCGGCGCCCGGCTGTTAGGCGTAAGCCTTTAAATACCTGTTAATTCAATGGTGCTTGCAATCCAGGTTTTATCGTTTCCTTTAAAGAAGCACTTTAAGTGAGGGCAGCTATATACAACTTCATGCAACTTCTAACATCTTCTGCCCCGAGAAGGGTGATCCGAGCCCTGCGCCTACACGTTCACGGCGGAAGCGATCGATGTAGTTGAAGTAGTTGCACAAGAGGATGCAGTGCTCCTGCGGGTGGCATGTGCTAACAATCCAGAAATCCTACACCCTGTTGTGGGAGCATGGAGCATGATGAAGCATATGATTTCTGAGTGCTTTGAGAATTTGTGTGTATCTAGTCAAAATATGTCAAAATGCAGGTGGTCAAAAGCCAAAGAATTGGATCTTTCATGGTCTGCAAGAGAGAGGATCCAAAGACTGCAAGGCCAGGAGATGCCAGGAGTCATGCCGCACATCGGCTGCGGGCGAAAGCAGCGTCAGCCTTGTTGGGCTCTGCGCCACTGCCGGTCTTGCCACCACAGCGAAAAACATCGAAGCAAGTGTCTTTCTCGACGTAGGTTGAGAGACGGTACAGGACCCTAAAGGGGTGAAGTAGACTCTTGATGAATAATATCCTTATACAACAGAATAATATTACATAAAATATCATAAAAATTCATAAAATACTACTAAGACTAAAGGTACAGGGGGCTCGGGCTTCATTCATCAAGACTCCATATACATGGGATAGGCGAAAAATAGAACTCTCTTTAGCCTATAGTGCCTAGCAGGGCGTACTCACACCCTAAGGCTCCAAGTGCCTTCTGAGAAGGTACTGTGGGTGGGTGCCAGGAGGACTCAGGAGGGTCCAGTCATACCTTCTGAGGAGCTACGACTGAAGCCCCAGGAACCAGGTCTTTCGGAGCATGCAAAAGCCCGAGTCGGACGGGTCGTGACATGTGCGGCACCGGACCGAAACGCCGGGGGTCCAACTTGGTGTTTGCTGTGTGCGAGTTATGAAGCCAGGCGGGCCATGCGACTGAAGTGAATGTGCCTTCCGAGTCCATGAGGCTGCGGCTCTTCGTCATCCAAACAAGGCCACACAAATCCTTCGATGAATTGGTGACCGGCCCTCGCTTCGATGGCTTCGATCACTTCGGCCAGTGGACCGGAGTCCCACCATCTCTTCTGGCTTGGCCCTGCGGTGCCCGAAGGTGTCCCTGCTGCCCACCGCTCGCGCCTGGCTGGATCCGTTTTGCGGCTTCGCCACCCTTCGGTCAGCAGCGGGATGTCTCGACCCCCCCGGGTGCCTCCGAGGTCAAGGACTCGTTGACTCCACGAAGCGGCTCGAGGACTCGATGCGAAGGCGCTTCTTGGCGCCGGCAATCAACTCAGGTGGGTTTACCCAAGCCATTCCAGTGGTTTCAGAGGTGAGAAATGCCACAAGTTACACTAATGTTATAGGTGGTTAAGTAGTGGAATCCCATCTGTCTACATCTAAGACGGCTCACTGCCATTTCTCTAAAACCACCGGTCATTCATTCGTCGCGAACGGGCAAAGGGGACCGTGTGGCTCGGACGGGTCCTCCCAGTCTCCACATTGGATCTCCAGGAACTCCTGGTCCGTGCACCTCGTGGTCGGACGAATTGAGTCCCAGACACGACCTGTCTGGGACTGCCATAGGACTGCCGCCCCATTGACCCCTCAAACCACCACCCCAATGTAGGTAAATATACCATACATGGAGTGTCTGGGGAAGAACGCGGAGAACTTCTGGAGCACTTCGTGGAGGTGGTGAAAGGGTGGCTTCATGCATGGGTGAAAGTCTTTGTGTCCTACAGTAGATGTTCCTTTCTTTTCTTGGTCTGGGCCCAACCGGCCCAACATGAGCGCCCAAAACTCGGGCAATCTGATAGTTTGTAATCCGTAACCCCTCTAATAGGATGAAGGATGCCAGCCGTTGGGATGCCAACTGTTAAACAAGAGCTGTGGAATCATTCAGTAGTCGTTCCAATGCACTTACTGCAAAGTTTGCTGACGCAATCCATCTGCTAAGGCAACTGTACCCTGCTGACAGCCTGCTGATAAGTATAATAACTGTCCACTCGAAGCTCCTACATCCCCAACCAATGACGTGGGATCACCTCGCCACCAGCCATCTTAGCAGCCAAAACGCCACAGGTCATCCACGTTCCACATCTCATTGTCCTGCGAGCAATCCGACGAAGGCGAGACCGGTATAGCCAGGTGCAGTTTGGGGTTGTGCCAGTCTCACGTTGGGTTCTCAAATTCATGTGGAATCCGCAGCCCCAGCCTCCCAACAGAGCTTCCCAGCTCCAGCCTTCAATTCGGAAGGCCCTTCGCGGGGTGTTCCATGGTTTTCAGACTGCATCTTTCGTCCGTTTGTTCAAATTGTTCCTCCAAATTGGGGGGTTTCCACGACCTCAGGTCTGAGCTGCTGTGGGCCTCAGTGTGCACTCAGCGACTGTCTCTTCAACTCAGTGACTCGGGTGGTGCCCCATGTCAGATACTTAAAGGACCAGAATGTCCCTTTAATTGAGGGGGTCATTTACCATCATATATCTAATGTTGCTTGTCCGCTTGGGGCCGTACATCAACTGTATATATCTCATAAATTGTCATAACTAAACCCTCCAACAAGTCACCAGATAGACCGGTCCAGCATCGACCCCCCCTCCTTCTTGATAACAAGCCGCAGCGACAAAAATGGGAAAAGCGCCGGACGAGTTCCGGACGAGTTCCGCCGAGTTCTCGCGGCGGAACGCTGGTCAGGGGTCAGTCCTGCAAGGAAGGGACCAAGGCCACGTACTTGGCAGCCATTTCCTTGGAGCTTCGCTTGAACCCGTGTCGAAGCGCCAAGAACAAGTAATAAGATGTCATAATGTCATTGGTGGGTCTTTCGCTCAAGAACACAAGCACCAAAAGCAATGTCCAAGTAACTTGTAAACTGTATATACATCACGGACGTCCGCAAGCAATTCCATTGTGGGATGCAAAAACACATCTCAACAATTCCACGAAATAGATCGAAATAGCAGGTTGTCCCTTCTGTCCTTCAACCCCAATTGGCCAAATTTGATACCGGCTCGGGGTCACTGGTTGCCAACGAACACAGACTCAGCCGGTTGGGAGGCACACATCTCGTGGTCCAACCCTCCAACCCTCGCAAAACCGACCGAGCAGCTCCAAGGGAGTGTAGGTTGTTAGCATCAATGATGTTCAATGAAGCCGGACTCCTTCGACCAGGCCCGTCCAAACAATCTAAAACATCTCCCCTCCAAAAGCGCGGAAAGTCCGGCCATCCCAGCAAGCTTTGGCACGAGCCAGACCCCAAGTTCTTGGATTGTATAAGCGCATGCATCTCCAGGCTTGGGGTCGACCTTTGTTGATCAACCTCCAGTTCCTTCAATCCCCAGAGATCGCCGCTCGCCCTTCCGCCGCGCTGGGTTCCGCAGGCAATGGCGAAGGGATCCTCTGCGGAGATGTGCTCCGGAGGCTTCCTGACACCGGAGTTGCTGGTCCAGGAACCTGAACAAACACTCCCAGGCAAACTAACATAGAACCTGAGAAGAGGTCCTGTGGTTTCGACCATTTTCCTCATACCAACCCAGTGATCTGGGGCTCCATGTGGTCCTCTGGGGGGGGGAGTCATCTCCAGATTCGGGGATTTCACCAGTTTGGAGAGGACCAAGCATCACCTGTTTGGACTTGCAAAAACACGCCAAGAGCGGAGGCTGGGAGCCAACCAGGTGCAACGCGTTTGGAGCGCTTCCGGGGCTGAAGCCCGGATGTCTCCGGAAGCCTGGAGAGGAACGAACCAGCCAGGTTTTTTCCACATGAGGAGGGCAAAAATGGTGGATCATGAGTGATCATGAAACCCCTAGCCTGCAGTTTGACCAGCATTTACAAAAATTGTTGGCCGGATTTCGTGCTGCAAAATCCTCAGTAAAACAATGATTGTTCGGGAAAAACACGTTGTATAAAACGGGTTTAATCCTAGGGCACTGGAATGGATCTCTGATTTCTGTATTTTTTTCTTGAGACGGTGTCTGATTTCAGATTGTGTTCGGCGGTTTGCGACGATACATGATGCATATCTACCCTCATATACCCTCAAATCTAAATGAAAAGGATCTAAACTGTAGGAACTCTGGACTCGTGAAAATACATGAAAATACCGCGGAAAGCTGTCAGTGCAGCTGAACTTGTGTTTCTGATGTCTGCTTGCGCAGTTCAGACGGAAGGGACCTAGCCGACCTAGTGTGCACTAGGTGCCTGTTTGGAAACCGTTATATATATATATACATATATATATATATACCCTAGAAGTCCAAAGACTATATTTTGACCGGCTGAAGTAAAGGAAGTTCCCTTTCAGTTCCCCTAAAGACCATTCTTTTTATAGTCTTTGACTCCCAGGGTATATATTTGTATGCCCAGGTCATCTTCCTTCAGGACAAGCATCTGAGGACGGATGTATCGACAAATCAGTCGAGAACGGCCATCCACATCCATACCCAGTGCCAGGATTCCTGGGAACCGATGTCATCGATCAGTTCTGCAAAGCAGCTGTAGAAAACTGGGTGCTTGCTTACGTTTCATGATCGTTTCTTTTTTGTTCATAGATCTACACCTGCGGAAGATTAGCAAACCCCATGGTTTTCAGGTTCCACATGGGTCACTTCCAGAGAGTAACTGGAAGGGTGGGGTACTTGGGACAAGCGGAATGCCTTCGGGGTGCTGATCTGCACGCACCGACCTTCTGTCCTTTTCCAAGGTAAGTTTTCGAGAGCACCCGTCACTTGACTGCTACATGCGTGACAAAAAATTACAAACGAAGTTCAAAAGAGTTGACATCTTCTTCACTCGTTGCCCTTCAACAACTGGCTCCTGTCGATCTGGCTCCCTCGCGAGCTCTTTGCGGTCAGGAGGAGCTCTTGCGGTCAGGAAGGCACTTGAATTGAACGAGGCTGTTCGTTCAGCCTCATTGTCTGAAGCACCATCATCGGACATTCCATGCCGACGTTGTCTGAAGCCTCCTCGAGTGGGTAAGACCGCGGAGTCAATCAAATTCTTGCAGCTCCCGCACAAAGGCCAGGGACAGCCTGCTGAGTCTGTACACGGTCAAAACTACGGCTATTCCGCGCAGATTCCTTCACCATCTGAGCTGCCACGAGCCCCAAGACAAAGAGCCCTGTCTGCAGACCGCTGAGTCTGATCTGGCATTTCGCCGCCAAGTTGGCTAAGAGGTCGAGGAACCTGATACTACCGGCCTCCTTGAGGCACCCCATCTCTCTCGCTCTGTCTTCTTTTCTTTTCTGCTCTATTCAGTTCAGTTTCTGTTTCAGCTTCAGTTTCTTTCCTTTCCTTTCATTCTCTCCTTCTCTCCTTCTCTCCTTAACTCTCTCTCTCTCTCTCACTCTCCCTCTCTCTCTCTGTCACACTCTCTCTCTCTCTCACACACTCTCTCACACACTCTCTCTCACATACTCTCTCTCTCTCTCTTTATCTTCTCTGTCTGCATATGGTATCTTCACGGTGGTCTTGCAGAATCCTCAGCCGTACACGCCCTTTCTATATGTGTTGATGATGCATGGCATCTGAAGCCATGGCAGGATTTTTCTTGGAAGAATCCATCAAAAAATCATGCGGCAGTTTTCCTACTGAGTTTGCACCGGAAGCAGTTGTGTGGCACAACCAAAATCAGGCCAGGACGCCTGATTACCCCTTATGCTCTAGTCTGTACTTACCAAATGGCTTTGGATGGCATCCATTTCCTGAGAAATAGGGCCAACACCCGTAACTTCAAGTTCACCTTGCCATGCATGCATCCTCAAGGACCCATCCATTCCGCGGGTCCACATGCACCGTCCACTGCACCGTCCACCGTCCAAAGCCGCTCACATGATATGGCTTCATCTCTAATAGCAAGTCCTTGTGGCTCTCTGCGCAAACGCCGAAGAAACCCATCTCCCCCGCGCAAAAGTCAAACTGTCCAAACTCCCTGGGAGTCAAAACGGTTCTTCTTCGTTTCTTGGAGCTCGTTTTTTGGTCGCGTGGAAGGAGTGTCAGGAGGCCAAGGCTCGAGTGTCATGCTTGGACTTCAAGGAATCATGCCACTTCCTCAAGGCGACGCGTCATCGCGTTAGTGGCAACTAGAGCTTTGAGGTCTAGTGTTTTAGTCGGCCAAACCACTGGTTACCTACGATAGTGGCAACTGGATCCACCGGGACTAGCTATAAGATCAGATGATGAGACCTCGGGCGCCAAGAACTTTGCCTTGCTAACGTGCTTGCTCCCTCACCATCGTTCACATCGTTCACACGCCGATGCTCAGTGCTATGTAGAGTCACTCCCTCCAAATCTCCCCCCCCAAAACATCCTAAACACCAACAAAAACCTGTTTTGTTTAACTTTTTGGCTGAGCACGCCACTTGAACACCAACCGCTCCAAAGGACGTGTGCCTTGGGTTTTTCCATCTCCGGCGCTCCGGCAACCAAACAAAAGCTCCGCTTCCCAGACGTGACCCTGGGCCGGAGGGGTCTGGGGTTTCGAAACCAATCCCGATCGGTTTGGTTCGGGACCGGGAAAGGGCGTCGTGAATTCAGCGGACCTGGGAACAAAGCAAAACGAGCCGTCTCGCAGGCCCGGAGGCGGACCTAGACCTAGACGACATGCGGGCGATTCTTTAACACGCCTCCACCCCACCCAACAAAAACATACAATCCATAATCAGTTATATAGAAAGGACGAATGCTGCCACATGCGGGACTCGTTCCTGTACAGCTAGCTTGCTGGACTTCCTGGTTTGTCTCTCAGATCCCTTCAAAGGACGCCCCTTTTTTTCTGCCCAAAAACGCCCTCAGTCGCACGTAGCAAAGGCGACATCGGACAAACCCAGCCGTTCTGAAACCAGCGCCAGTCGCACTCTTGGCACCGGCACTCCTTGGCAACGACTTTACAGCCTTGAAAGGCAGCTGTTTTGCAAGCCGTCCCAGAGACACACATCGTCAAAACCAAAGAAAGGCATCCGGAAAAGGCGCCCTCTCCAATGTAAGTGACCGCGTCCGGCAGGGTCAAGTTGGTCAAAGAGCTGCAATTGTAAAAGGCATCATCCCCAATGTGGGTCACAGAGTCAGGGATGCTCGACTCTGTCAAGGAGCTATCTGCAAAGACACCCAGTTTGGTCCTCGAGCTTGTGATGGTCAAGTTCTTCAAAGAGTTGCAACACAGAAAGGCTTGATCTGCAATTTGGGTCACTGAGTTCGGGAGGGTCAAGTTGGCCAAAGAGCTGCAATGTGCAAAGGCAAAGCTGCCGATGTGGGTGACGGAATTGGGAATAGCTAAGTTTGCCAAAGACGTGCAATTGCAAAAGGCAGAACCGCCGATGTGGGTCACAGAGTCTGGAATGGTTGACTTCTGCAAGGAACTGCAACCCATAAAGGCCCAATCCCCAATATGGGTCACTGAGTTGGGGATGGTCAAGTTCGCCAGAGAGCTGCAATTCGCAAAGGCAAAGCGGCCAATGTGCGTGACGGTATTTGGAATAGTTATGTTTGCCAAAGATCTGCAATTCGCAAAGGCAAAGCTGCCAATGTGGGTTACTGAGTCCGGGATGGTCACTTTGGCCAAGGTATGGCAAGCCTCAAAGGCCCTTTCACGAATTTGAGTTTCATCGCTTGGGATCTCGACCGCAAGCAGCAGCTCTAAGTCAATGACATCGTCAAGACTAGAGAATGCACCTTTGTTGGAGCATATCGCCATGTTCGGCTTGAAGACCACACTCACAGCCGTATCTGCACCAATTCCAGCGTCCAAGAGCTTCGCATCGTTGGCTAGAAAGTGGTTCTCTCCAACAATGATCTCCACACTTGTAGTCCTTCGAGTTCTTTGATCTGCCGCTTCAGCTCGCCGGTCATCTCGGGCGTGACTTCCAAGAGAATGCTTTCACCACTGGGCTGCAGCGCTGAAATTCGCATCGCCATGACCGTTCGGCCGCCGATATCGTCAATTCATTTGCTGTCGAGGTCCCGGGGGGAACTGGGAGACAAAAGAACATAACCCCAAGGGGATTCACTCACGAAAACTCATCCTAAGCAACACCAGGACATTAACTCAACTTTGTCCTTAATTATCGGATATTATCGGATTCCTGTCTGCTGCTGACTTATCAGCATTGCATTGCAAAGCATGTTCGGTCTGGGATTGGCTCGTCAACTCATAACATACTTGGTGAAATTCTTTGACATTCTTGGGCCAGTCATGTTCAAAACATGCTGCAATCCATTCCTGGCCTTTTGTCAGCCATTCCCAGAACCTCAATCTTCCGTGCACCTCAGACTTTCCACCCGGTTCTGAAGAAAAGGACCATTTCTCGCAGGGACCGGGAACAGAGTGTTCCAGGTCGATGGGTTCCAGGCTTAGCACGGTGACGCCACGCAGCGCATGTGGCGACTACCGTGCCGATCAGTTGGGGTCTGTTGAGGTGATCGAGCAAGTGCGCAGCTCCCGGTACCTCCACCTGGCTCATGGCTTGCATCCCAGCACGCACACACACACACACATGAAAACACAAACAAACGGCAAGCGGCTGGATGTGTTTCAGCATCATATTGGCTTCCTTGCCCAAGGTGATTTGCGGCTGTACTCCTCAGTGAATCGCTCGGCGACCCCTCTTCTGGCCATGTAGCTTCTGTGCGTCAACGCGTTTTTGGAAGGATTCTCCGACAAGGCATGTGGCCCGGACCCTCTTGAATGTCCAAAAAGGCACCGGGAAAGCACCTTCCAAGCAACGACTCAATACACCTTCATACCTCTTCAGCACCCGACTTCTCTGGTCATCACCCGCCACCTTGAAGTCTCCATTTCGGAGATCTGGTTGAAATTCGGGTGCTGGTATAGAGGAAGTTCTTTTGGGTCACGCATCTTCCATCTTCCCTTATGTAAGAGGACCTACTCCATGACGGTGGCCACCCCCAAAAATATGTGTTCTTTTGCTAAATGCTGGTGAGGCTTGCGACTTCAGGACGAGAGAACCCGTCGATCTAGATCGTCCCACATCATGACAGGCTGGCTCAAGATCTCCCAAATGACATGGCGGGGTATGGCACCAGGACCCGACCACCGACAGAACAGAATAGATTGGGTCCTATTTACCACTACAGTGGATGATAATGGAGCCTGGTTGCAGGCCGACATCTCTAGAATAGTGATATATCTATATAAGTTTTACCGACGGTAATGAGACTCAAAGAATGGACTATTGGGTCAACCAGAACCTACAAATACTTCTATGGACTTACATGGAATATCTGAGTGCAAAATGCAAAACAAACTCCAAATTGTTGGCTCTTCCTGGTTGCAGGGCTTTTCACGCTTCATCGTGACAAAACCCATGCAGTTTCGGAAAAAAAACACACACTCTCCCATCCATCATGCGACCCCTTCAGACCGGGTCTGTCCAGTCGGCCCTCAGGCTTGTCAGACTTGTGGTCTGAGAACTGAAGAAAACACCATAAAACCACCACTGACTGGGAAAGTCCGCGCTGAACTCTCCGACCGAACCGAGTTTTCGCCGGGCCGCTGGTGGGATGCTCCAGAGGTGGGTCGACCGTCACCTGGGTCGCGACGGTCAAAGCTCGGGATCAGATGGAGAATGACATGGACATAGATGGACCATCTACACTGTAGACATACCAGGACCCCCAGTCGGGGTGGTTGGACACCCCGAATCACAGCTTTTTGAGGCTATAAATAGACACCCCGACAGGAGGGTCCTGGTATGTAGACTCTTGATTAATAGACAAGAGGTTTGTCATGGTTTGTCCATTCAACTGGGAGGTTTACGAATCAAGAGTCTACATTAAAGACATTGGTTGAACGACATAAATGACTCTCTGAAAGAATCACGGAAGTGGATGCCATGGCCACCTTAGAGGCGGTTGAAAGACAAGGTGAAGAACAACGAGACGCCGGTTGAAGAACACAAACAATCTGGCATCTGGCCACGACAAAACACCGTCAATGACGGTCAAACCATGCTGCCAGGTGGTGCAACGTATCAATGCAGCTTCATTGGGAGGGTGTCAACCTCACTTGATCCATGGATAGCACCAGCGGGTCGGTGGAAACATATTCTGTCAATTTCTGTCACTAGAATTGTTCAGTGTCAAAGGCCGACCCCCTCAGTTTCTCTGGAACATGCAGGTTAACGACAAAGTTCAATTTCCCAGCTGTTGGCATTTGTGGGGAAACCCATCCCCCAAAAAGGTTTAATGAAATGCATATAGGAAGGACCTTGCCTCCAGCAATGGGTCTTCCACAAACATCAAGAAGCAAAAATATTCGTCGATTTAACTCTAACTTAGCCTCTATCAACTGGGTCAAGGGTAACCAGCATGCTTACAAGATCTTACGAGAGGACCCGAGAACTTTGTTTCGATGTGCATCTATTCTGAAGTTGCTGCAGCAGGAACATGGACTTAAGCTTGTCTGATTGGTCAGGGAGTCAATTCATCAAGTTCTTCAGTTCCCTGCTGCGCAGCTTAATTAAAGTAGTACCCAAACACTCCATGTAGGCCATATATGGCATGACCCCTCAAACCACCCCAATGTAGGGGGTATATATCAGGATCCTCCAAGAGGTGTCCGTAAATAGCCTCTTGGAGGTGATTCGAGGTGTCCAAAAACCCACCGGGCTGGGAAGGTCCTGGTACTTATACAGCAAAATCCTCTTCCTCTTAAGCGTGCCATAGGTTCATGCCCGCGACTGGTGGCATATACAGCAAAATGACAAAAACCAACACCTCCGGCAGCGTTTCTGTAACCCCTTTCTACACCTCATCTGAAGTGCGAACCCGACCCCCTCGATTCCCAAAGCCCAAAGGGATGTCTGATCCGGCGGGTTTCGGTTACGGCATGTGCCAAAGGGTCCGATATTTGGAGCGAGGTTTGGTGGTTCCTGAAGAAAAATACAAAATAGCTATAGGGTTCACTTGCCTCTTGAAGTTTCAATGATTTGGATGCTGCTACCTACCACCCAATACTAAGTCTAGAACAAATGTCTTAATCCTCCCCCCTTTCAAGGCTTTTCAAGTCAAATAAGTCAATGTCGATGCTCCAAGCTCCCATGGCTCAAAAACCACCTCCCATCACTCCGACCTTCTCCCTGGCCCCTGGAAAGCCGAGGAAGGCGCATCCAGCGCCAAACACATGGGCTTGGGCGTCTCCTTCTCCGGCGGTGGGGCGGGAAGTCCTGGCGCGCGAAACTCGCTTCGACATGGTGAAAGAACTCTGAGCAAATGCTGACCTGCACGACCTGCATGTGATGTAGACTCTTGATAATCTTCATATGGGGAGGTTGTTCATCAAGGGTAAGAAAGCGCAAGGTCCAAAGAATACTCAATAAGGAGATGGTCTAAAGCTGCCTACTTTGTGCAAGGTAGATCTATTCCTCTTGGGCCAGCTCAAGGCACAAGCGAATCAACCAACCATGACCAGCACATACCAACACCACCATCTGCAGCGAATCAACCAACGCTGTTGGATCCTTTCCCCTCCCCCCCCAACTGTTTGGCCTGTCTCTGTGGTGACCATGGGCTTCTTTTGGACCTTCGGCCGGTAGCCGAAGAGCACCGGATGCCTCAGCTGACAACAGGTCACCAGCTGACAGGCCGATGGTCTCAGTTTCGGTGCGAAAAAGGCAGGTGAACCGAACTGTCCACCTGTTTTGCGTGGGGAAACCCAACTTCCCAAAGTACGGTCACAGAGTTTCTACGTCCCAAACGCTCCCTGTCTGGGACTAGTCCGGACTGAGAAACAGCCAGGGGTGGTGGTGCCAGGGTCAATGCAGGTGTACATTCATGGAGTGTCTGGGGGTTATATCTGGTTGCAAAAGGGTTGTCCCGCTCGTGGAGACGGTTTTCACACACCGCCCGCCCTTGGCCACTCCAAAAGGGACAAACCACAAGGCCCACCTGGGTCAACCCTCTGGGGTTAAGGCCCCAGCTGCACACCACACCGCCCAGAGGGTTTTTTTCAGCCAAATGAGCTGGCGTGATCCTGCCCAGCTGGCGTGATACACTAATATGTTGCAAGTCCAAAGGTATGACCCTCCGTCTCCCAAAGGTATGACTCCGTGATCCAGCTTCATGAAGATTTGGACCAAGTCCTCCGTCTCCGACATCATGGAGACATCAAGTCCCTCCATCTAGACCCTGCGCTCTGCTCTGCCCAAGCGAGCTGCTCATCCACTAAGAAGTTGCCTGGCTGGGAGGTGAGTCTTCCAAAGCTGACACTTTGGATGGATTCAGTTGGTGAGGCAATGAAACCAGGCCGGAGTTAGGTGACCTGGGCTGGTAGATGATAGCGGTTTCTGACCACAACTAGCCAGAATTGCCAGAATGTCCAACAAAAATGCCAATACAGTCTTTCAAGCTGTATTGGCGTGAGGATCGATCCACTTTGAGTGAGACCCCCGGGACCTGAACGCAGGTTTCCAGCCGTGTCCGCCCATGGCGCCTTTCAAACTGCACTTGGCCGAGTAGAGCGTTGACCAGGGTAGCACGAAGCGGCCCAGGTGGCCTAAAGATGGACGGACGTGAAGAAATGCGATGTGTTGCAGCGCGCCACGGCTGGTTCAGTAAGCTGCTGTAGTGGATCCCAGGCAAACCACGAGTACTAAGGAACCAGGGATTCGTTCAGTCTATGTTTGGAACCACTGGTTGCCAGCGAGCTCTCGTGGTTTGCCTGGATCCCCTGGGCTGCTGTAGTGCCCTACAATAGGTCTCCAAGCAGTTGTTCCAAGTGCTTGGACTTTTCAGCCCAGCCTAGGGGCAGGTCTACTGACTGAAAGGGGTAGGTGGGTAACTGGTGGAACTGGTGGATGGCTCCTTTTCCAACTTTAAGCCAACGGGTGGTAGCGATTGCAGAAGTGAAACTGGCAGAACTAAAGCACCAGTGGCCAGGTGCAGTTCAGACCTAGATCCTCCAACTCGTCGTCCAAATGTATGCGAATTCGTCGTCTTTCATCTACAAAACCAGGAAACAAAAATAGACATGTTGCAAGATCCAGGAATTCTCTGTTCCAATGATGTTTTTCTCCATCAGCATCTACATACGCGTTCTGGAAACAGATCACAGAAGACATTCGATCTGGGTGAGGTGGATGATGATGGAGAATCTCCCCATGATTTGTAATTATATAAATTGTCGTCGATCTTGTTTTTTGCCAAAAGCATGTCCACATGTTTTTCCATGTCCTAGTTTCTTTTTTCGAGGGCCAGTGAAAAGTGATGAATCGTAACCCTGATGCACTGAATGTCTTCAAACCAGGCACAAAACCTGAAATGCCGTCAAGAATAAGACAAGTGGAGCCAACATCCCATGAAAACCACCAGCCGCATGGATGAAGACCTGTCTCCATTGCTCCGCCTCCACCTCTCACCAACCTGACCCCGACCCCCCCGAAACCAACGGCGCCGAGTGGCGCAGTTGACGGCGGATCCGAACCTCCCGGCCGCTGGGAATGCTCTGCGTGAGCTCGTCCTGGGTGCCCAGGCAGGGCGATGGAGCGTCGGGTGGAGCGACGCCACTCCGGCCGTCGAGCCAAGCAACACGACCGCGGAGGGTCGACGAAGCTGGGTTGGGTCGTCACCTGTGACGGTCCATGGGTCCGATTGAGTCGGAGTGAGGGTTTTTTTCTGGCCGCTGAGGCATGTCATTCTTCCCGCATGGACGGACATACTTCCATGCATGTGTTTGGATGCGAAATAAGGACTCCCAAGGCCAGCGGTTTCAACCACCCATCAACGGTCGACGGTAGACCGAACATTCCCTAGAATGCCTGAAACCCACTGGAGTTCATGCAGCAGTTCTGGCTGAAAAGCAACCTCCGGCCAAACACCCGGCAGTTGTTAGCAAGGACGCTTCATTCATAGTGAGCAAAACCATTTGGTAGCATCCTAAGAACTGCCTGACGCAAAAACCTGCCGTACAAGTACAAGTGCAAACACTGCATCTATGGACCATGGAAGAGTTGACACCTTTCATTGAACCAAAATATATCGCATATGGTCGCATATAGTCTAGTGGAGAAGTATTATTCGCCCGACCAGAATCCTTGTCAATGGTGAAGGTTGATCAGCTGGCACCAATCGGATGATGAATGGTGATGACAAAATCCTCTTGGACAGTCTTTGGAACGACAGTTGCATGTGGCAACACCAGGTGGGACTTCATGATACATGATGATACATGATCTCTAGCATTTAGATACAACATCACAGTAACGTCACCGTCCAAGGTCAAAACTCATACAGGAAAACAGTGGACAGCGTAACCAACGACAAGGTACAACAATGCGGCTCTGTTGCAGAGGACACATATGAGTCATATGAGCAAGAACGAAAACCCCAGGTTGATTTGGTCTACCCTATCTCGAATCTGCATGAATTTGCGCTATGTCTTGCTCACTGTCTTGCTCGTCATGCCTTCCGTCGGTCCGGCCGCGATGTCGGACCGAGCTGCAAAGATGTTGATCGTCAGCTCGCCACTGTACTTGGTCCTTACACAGGGTGTCGGTGTGCTGTACGTGTGTCACAGCGGCCTCTGGACGAGTAAACTGGGTAAACATTAACTCAACAACCCAGGATGGCCCGATCATTCTTGATTGTTTGGTCCATGTGTTGGCATGACTTGCAGGCAATCATCCAGCATGTCTCCCAACAAAGTGCATTGAAAGCCAATGTGTCTCGTAAGGCTGGCCAGTCATTTCCCCTAACACCAAGAAAAAGCGCCTGATGCGCACCAAGTGAAGGAAAAACACCTTGTCCAAGAGCCATGCCAGCTTCAAGGGTCACCAGTGTCATGTAGTGTCCATTCTCACTTTTTCGTAGCCGGGTGTCCTTGGTAGGAGACTATCTCAGGGTGTGTCCTTTCCTTGATTGAACCTACCAAAAGGTACGGCAAAAACTTGTTCTGCGGTGATTCTGCACACTCCTCACAGAACTCCCGCCTTCCACATGTCAAGACCCAGTTTGCTGGTCCTTCCTTCAGTGCCATGCCCAGCGGCAAACTGTCTTGTGTGAGCTCTTCTTGACCAGGAATGTTGCCAGCGTGTAGGGGCAGCTCCAGTATCTGGTTGATGTCCTCGGAGGACGTTTCAAACACACTGGGACCCCAAAGACGATGGTAGAAGGATGTCAAACACATGAAAGCACCAGCAGTTTCATGTCCATCATGGAGGGAGCATATGCTTAGTTCCATCCAGTGAGCACCTCACGCTTTGTCCACAGTCTTACCGACCGGATGTTGCTCAAGGTGTGCAAGTCATATCTGACAGCTCTTCCTCAGTCCCACCGATTTTTCGTTGGTTGGAAGGAGCATGAAGGAGCCATATGTCTACTCTGTCTACAGGGGTCTCTGGATCTCTCTGGTGCTCTGGGTGCGCAGTGCTGATGCTGCGAAGGGGTGTTAAGGTCCTTTGAATCCGTTTGCTTCAAGTCCCGGTGCTTCAAGGGGGACGAAAACAGGTGCTACAGACAAAAGGCACCGGGAAGGCCTATATGAATCCTTGGTTTTTCGGAAGGGTCAGAAGTCCTGTGCATACGAAACGTGTGTCTCGGCCCCCGGTGATGCAGGGGCAGGCCACGCGAAAAAGCGAAAAACGCGAAAACGCGAAAACGGCAAAAAATGCGAAAACGCGAAAACGGCGAAAACGCGAAAACGAAAGTAAGAGCCCGTTGGAGTGGAGTCAGAAAAGCATGCCCGAGATTGATCTGGGATTGGAGGTTGTTGTCTTGATGTTGATGATTCGGGAATGGTGGTTGTCACAACGACTATTATAAAACTAGTGCTTGGACTTATAGGGATATATATAAATGATACCCCCCCAAAAGATCTACCATTTTTATTTGTTTCACGGTTGTGGATGCTCATCCATCAATTTATTGAAAGGGGAGTACCATGTAAAAATATATATATACACATGTCTTATTGTATGCTAACTGTTGAGATGCTCACTCCACATCATTGGTTGCAGGGAAGTACGCGTACTGTACGCGTACAATGGTCAATGTTTACTGTACGCTAACTGTTGTGATGCTCACTGCACATCATTGGTTGCAGGGGAGTACGCGTAGTGTACGCATACAATGGTCAAAACAAGAAACCAAGAACCAAGATTGCACAGACCTATGAAAATGAATCTTGGTTCTTGGTTTCTTGGTTGGACTATTGTGCGTACAGTACGCTTACAAATGAATCTTGGCTTGGGGTGTGTCCTTTTTTGAGACCCAGGTCATCCAACTTGTGTAATGTGCATTGGCTGCATCAAGCCAAGATTCCTGACAAGAGTTGTGCTCAATCTTGTTTTTTTGTTTTGTTGTTTTGAGCAATGCACGCGTACAAAGCGTTTGTACGCGTACTTTCCTGGAACCAACATGCAGTCAGCATCTCAACGGTCATCATGCAATAAGACATGACACAAATATATCAAAGTATGACACGACTATAGTCCCATCAGGTTATTTTGATAAAAACATTGTAGGACTATAGTCCCATCAGTTTATTTGAGTAAAACACTGATACAACAAAACTGAAAGAGATTGACAGGGCTAAAGCCTTTACATGGGCATTTACACAGACTAAATTCATACCGGCTTTTATGAGTTTGATAGTTGGAACATTACAGGGATGACATTGACATTAGCAAAATATCTAGTTTTACATTGTATACGATGGAAGTGAAGGCATCACATGTTTTTCATAAGAAGTATAACTCAATATATGGAAAGTGCTTAAGAAAACTATTGGAAGCAAACAACGAAAAATATTTTGCTACAGAACTCCTTCAATCATTCATTCATTCATTCATTCATTCATTGGGTCAATTATGACCAGATTGTTAATGAACTATGGGAAACCGATCTTACTAAAGATGACCAAAAGAAAATAGGAAACATCACAACACCTCACCGAAGTTACAGTTTCACACTTTGAGGGAGTCTTGCCATTACCAAAGGGAGTTTGGAGGAAGGGTTTGTGCCATACAACAAGAAATAGAAAAAAAAGAAGAAACAAACACACAGTACCTATTGCATCTTAAACACAACCAATCGAAATGAATTTTTCAATGGGCCTAGAGATATAAAAGAGCTGCTTCTTCAATATCATAACTTTTCAATGAATGCAGCGTAATCATTTTTTCAGAAAATGATATTAAGGTCTATTCAGTATCCATGCAGACGGTTTGACTAGAGTGATGGGTGAACCAAATCATGTTATAAAATCATATCAGACTGGAATATTGAACCTTAAAGAAGGCATAGGCAAGTGGAGACTGACAAACAAATCAACCAGTTTCCAACCAATAAGTACATATTTTGATATAATGACTTAATTGAAATTCCAAAACTAGAAAATGAACCAACAGAGGTGGTGGATGAATGGGACAACCCCGGAATATGTAAGCAAGTTGAAAAACAAAACCCCTGCATGATCAGATCAAAATTTTCTGGATCGAGTTACACAGGTCAGTAGCTTTAAAAGGTGCATAAACAAATTTTGTTTGTAGAGCCTTATAACTGGTTAAGTCAAAAAATATAAGGTGACGCAACAACCCATAACATTTTTAAGATTTCCAGTTCATAAGCAGGATGAACTACCAGAGTTTGATCATAGCAATTTTCATGTCATTTTCTTTGATGAAATCTATATGACCAATCTTTTAATTTTTAAACTTTACTGAAAAGCACAAGGACAATAAAATCATCATAGGCGCCGGTGATACAAAGCAGTTGGAACCCATCAATGATTTAACTAACACCCAGTCAAAGACCACAATATGGTCAAAATTGTGCTCAGTTTGTTCTCTGAAATCAGTGAAATTGTCCAAACGGTTCATTTGATATCTGAAAATATCACTCAAGCAGGCATGCAACAGGCAAACAAGGTAGATTTTTTGGGGGGGTAGCTACATATATATATATATATCTGTAAGAGACATCCAAGGTTGGACAGCCTCCTGCCACATCCTGTTGTTGGGCCTCTTTTGAGTTGAAAACCTTTGAAAGTGGCGAAGACCACGAAAACGACGACTGCGCGAAAACCACGAAAACGGCGAAAACGACAAAAACGTGCAAACGGCGAAAACCGCGAAACCGCGAAAACGGCGAAAACGACGAAAGTGGCGAAAACGGCGAAAACGACGAAAACGGGAAAACGGCGAAAACGACGAAAACGGCGAAAACGACGAAAACGGCGAAAACCGCGAAAACGGGAAAACGGCGAAAACGGCGAAACCCGTTTTCTTGCTTTTCTCGTTTTCACGCTCAAAGACAAGACAAGCAAGAAGACGTAAGAAAACTGGAAAAAACTTCCACACGGCAAAACGCGAGAACGGTTTTCTCGGTTTTCTCGGTTTTCTAGTTTTCTCGGTTTTCTCGGTTTTCTGGTTTTCTTGGTTTTCTCGGTTTTGCCGTCGCATCGCGCGGGCCACGACGCAGGTTTTGCGTTCTTAGCAGAAGTCTGCCC
Organism: Durusdinium trenchii; assembly: GCA_963970005.1. NCBI lineage: Eukaryota > Dinophyceae > Suessiales > Symbiodiniaceae > Durusdinium > Durusdinium trenchii. The sequence continues at coordinate 1,089,836 of CAXAMN010026139.1, forward strand.
CTCCCAAATCAGTACCCACCACCCTCCCAGGGGTCACTTCCACACCAAAAAAGGAATGATACTGTATCATGTGATATATGGTATGCATCAGTTCACTAGGAGCTTAACTGTCATGGAGTGCACCATAGTGCACCCATTGAAAGCAAGAATCACCCAAAATTGTCAGTGTCTAGATCATTGACAACCGGTTTCAGTGAGTTTGCTCCGTGTTTTTGTGGATGTTTTGCTGGTTCAATGCTTGGATCACGGGGAGGCGAGGCATGTGTTTCCTCCAGTCCGAGGGGCTGGATCTGTAGACTTCCGGGCCCGGTCCTCGGTGGGTCGGCTGGGGCGGATGGGAAGGGCAATCGGTGGGGAGAAGCGGCCGTGTTCCACGTCAGCGGACTTGGAGGTGGGACTCTGCGGCTGATGTTGGGTTGGCAGTTGAACTAGTTATCCGGGATAGAGGCCTGCAATGCCAACACTTGGTCCTATAGAAGCTTTATATGTGAGGCGACCAGCTGCGAGCACCAGCTCGTCCGTCGGCCCAGCGTCGGCCCCCTTCCTTCGATCTGGTGGGGTGGGTAGGAGCGTCTAAAGAGTCTGACTACCCTAACCTTCAAAGACCTTCAAAAGAATGGGAACGACCTGGCGGAGCACAATGGGGGTGCTTGATGTTCGGTAAAGACCATTCTAACAATGGTTGTTCAAATCCGAGTGGCTAGAAACCCAAGACGCTGGAGGTCCTTCTGCAGTGTAAGACTGGACTGGCGCGCGCCTCATCGCTTCCGCTTGGCGCGCACCCGTTCTTGCGGCTCAGCGGCCGTCCGCCGAAAAAGCAGATTGCCCTGGAAGTCCTCCGGAGGGGACCAAACATGACCAAACAGCACACACCAAAGCGGTCTGACCGCCCAGCCCCTTATACACCTTTATAAGCCTTTTACACCTAGAACTCTTATACAACTTTATAAGGCGTTATAAGGCTTTAAGCCTTTATAAGCCTTATTCAGAAGAACTCTTTGACCTCTTTGACCTTCCAATGCGCCTTTTCAAAAAAATTCAAAAAACGCACGTCACACAGAACGAACAGAAACATACCACTAGATTGGGGTGGTTGATGGTAGGCGCGGTCAATGTGAAATTATACCCTAAGAATCCGAACCCCCTCAAACAGATAGGGTTTGGTTCGGCCCAGACCCCTGCGTTTCGGTGGAGAAGGTCCGACCCCTGCTTCGGGTCCGAGCCCGAGCTTGGATTCTTAGGGTCCCACTGGTCGTGTCCATCGCCGTTGCCCGAAACCTCCGAAGCCTCCGGCGTCGGGCGGCGAGTCCCAGCGATCGGCGCTGCCTCTCATGGAAAGGTCTGCTCCAAATGGAAGGACTAGCAGCGTGGTGCCAACAACCAGGAACTCCACAATGAGTAGGGAAGAAAGCTATAGCGTATTTGGATATGGCATGGGCCATGGCATGCCATGGCCATAGCCGCACCCATGTTCTGCAGAAGAACCAGGCTCATGCATGACGGTGGTGGTACTGATTCAGCTTGTGACACGTGACATGCGCCCTATCTTCCCTGGAACAGCGGACCCGTCGCCCGGGCGTGTGCTTTTTCGGGACCTGCAGCGTGAGCTCGATGACGATCTCAGGGAGCTGATGGCTTTGTGCCTCAGCGCCGAACCTCGGCCACGACCCGGAGCGCGCCACGACCCGGAGCGTCGAGCGAAGCGGCTTTTGGAGGCCCAATGCCAAAATGGGGGGGTGGAGAACGGCCGTTTTGTGTGATGTAGACCCTGGGAGTCAAAGACTCTAAAAAGAATGGTCTTTAGGGGACCTGAAAGGGAACTTCCTCATCTTCCTCTACTTCAGCCGGTCAAAATATATATGTCGAACTGGACTTCAGCCGGGTAGAATGAGGGGATCTTTGGTGGCATCTTCCCTCAAAAAATCGGGCTAGACCGAACGCGACTCAACGTGTTGGCGAGTCGACCTACTAGTAACAAGAAGCTACTAGGTTGGAGGCCATCGCTCTTAGGTTGGTGGCCATCGCTCTTAGGTTGGAGGCCATGGCTATTAGGTTGGTGGCCATCGCCTTTAGGTTGGAGTCGCAGGCCATTACTAATTACTAACCTTGCCCATGAGATGCTTCAGGACACCTCCTTTCAAAGCCGTGCCCGATCTGACCCATCTGACCACACAATCAACACTTACAACAGGACGTCCGTGCGGAGACCCCCCAACTGAAGACCCCGAACACATCACAGAAATGGGCCTTGCGAGCTGTTCAATCCCCGTGAACTCCCGCGAACGAATCTTTCGCCCTCAGATCTGAGAGTGACCACAGGACCCTGATCGATGCCCACCACTGATCCATCTCTCACCGCGTCCCCCACTCGCCAGGCCACAAGGTGCCCGGCTTCGTTCCACCGAAGCCGCCTGCAGGCTGATCCGAGGGGTCTTGGGACTCTTGAAGATGGCCAACTTAGAAGCGGATTCTTCTCCTGTGAGCTTTGCAAGAAGATCTTCCTCGGTGCGAGCTGCCTGCATGTGCCTGCGAAATGAGGCCCACCTGCTGAACAGCAGGTGCGCCCCAAAATAACGCACTTAAGGGCACCCTGTCATCGCTCAACTTGGTCCGACCGGGGGTTTGTATCTGTTGCCGACGTGTGGAGGTGATGGAGATGAATCTATCATCTTACTTGTTGATAGATCCAAGATTATCTATCATCTTACTCATCTTACTCTATGAATCTATCATCTTACTCATGGTGATGGAGGTGTGGAGGTGATGGCGAACAAGATTTTCTGGTCGGAACGTCGGAACATGCCACCTACATATCTTGTACTTCGCACTCAGCCGGGGACGAACAATCCATCTATTAAGTGAAGTACTTGCGACTCTCAACCTAAGAAGGAACCTGAGAATCCTCATGAATCGTCCTGAAAGGATCGGAAACAACCCCTGGGAATTTGGAACACCATCTTGATTCACGGGTTTCAGGCCCCAAAAAGGTATCACATCAGTGGAGTGGTTGGGCATATGGACCTAGACCTAGTTCCAGGTTCCCAAGAACTTGCTTGGATTGCGCATCGAATGTTCAACTTAAAATAAGAACCCACCATGAAACAGAACCAAACCCTCATGAATCCCCACCAGTTTCAGCATTGCTCAGTGAACATGATGTTCCCTATGCCCAGCAACCCGTCCTCCCCTCCACCCTCTCAAGCTGAGCGCCAACCTTGGTATCCCCACGTTGTCCCTGGCCGAATTTCCACGCCGTTGTGTCCGCACATACAGAGCCCCGACCCCACCCCCAAGGCTTATAGGAATGAACAAGATCTGAAGAATCAAACAAGAAGACGGAGACTTTAAACGAAGGAAACGAGCGTTTAAGACCACCCTGGATTTGTGTGATTGTTCAACTTTAAAGTCCAAGCATCAGGCATGACATTTCAATAGGGGTCACAAATCAGTTAGACAGGTCATGTTTGGGCCCTGATGATCAATGGACTCCATCTGGGCCTCACCCTGACTGGATTGCCCAAGTCAACGGCGGCGTCCACCTCACCGTTTCCTGAACTTTACAGGAACCACACCATTAAACCACACCATTAAACCACCACAGGGCGGTGTACATTGAGAGTTGGAAACTCGCAACCTTGAATTCTCCATGCGGCTCGTAAATGGGGGCCTCTTCTCTTTCCCTGTTTAACCACCAAGCACCTTTAATCACAGAAAGTAGTAGAAGCATATGGAACCCCCCAGCAGGTTTGTAAAGCCAGCAAAGCCTTGCATGTTAGCATGTTGGAGGGTCATAGACAGGTTGGGACATCATAGTGCTTCAATCTGCAAGGCCACGCGATTCAAACTCCTTAGCCGAGAAAGAATCGTTTAGCTCGAGCTCCGTGCCTGCGCGACAAACGAAAAGGCTCATGTCTTACCCTCCGACGTGCTGGCAGTGGATCGAATGAATTTCCTTTATACACGCACACTCCATGTGGCCCATGATTTGCATTTTTGCCTACACATGATGAGGCTCGAGGTCAATGTAGGCATACATTCCATGCATGAAGTGTTTGGGTTATAGTGGATTGAGAGTAGATGGCACTCTCTGACACCAATGGCCCAAACACTCCATGTCTGTCATAGGACTGCCGCCCCATTGACCCCTCTGGCATCACCCCAATGTAGGTAAATATGGCATACATGGAGTGTCTGGGCTGTATAAAAACCAGAAGCCTTTCCACTTGCCGTGACATGCCATGACTCGGAGGGAGCGATCCACAGTCCCACACTCGGTCTGACAGTCCCACACTGCCTGGGCGCGGCGGTAGCGGCGCTGGCGCCGCCGGTGCGGCGGCTGCGCGGGGGTCGACCCGCAGTGGCGCCTAAGGGGAGCAGGGTCAGGGTCGGTCAGCCCTTGTCAGCCCTCGAAACCATGGAAAAGAATGAGTCTGTTTATCTGAAAGCCGTTCGTTTTGCACTTGTGGCCTGAAATCTGCGGTTAGGATCCTGAACTTGAGGAGACCTTGCTTCCCAACACCCTGCATCAGCCTGGTATGGCCTGACCAGCCTTAAGGTGACCTGGCATGGCCACGACATGCCATGAATTCGGCCTGGGTTGCATTGACACATCTCCTGTTGTGCGCTGCAAAACTCGCCAAAGTGCCAATGTGCGAGGGTTTGCTTGCCTGGAGGGGCGAGGGGTGAGTAAAGGCCTGCACTAAGGCCTGCCTATTCATCATCCTCTTGACATCGAGAGGCCAAGAGGAATGGGCTTACACACCACTTGCACTTCTGGGACTGCCTTAGCACGTCCAAGCACAAACGGTGCAAATGTCGCCCTTTTTACCAGTGGAAATTCCTCGCTCGATTCCTTATAGCGCCTAGCAACGCCAGCTTCGATTCTAGTGCTCCACTGACTGTCTAAATGCCAGTCAAAGCAGCTTCATGATCTATAGACTCCGAGCACCGAGCAGAAAGTCTCCAAGCACCGAGCAGAAAGACTCCAAACACCAAGCACCGAGCAGAAATCTGCACTAGTGCAAGCCGAGCGTAGATTTCACCTCCAGTGAATGCTCCGAGGCTCGCCTGCCCCCAACGACCGAGTTTGTGTTGAGTTTCCTCAAGCCACGGGCCCCGAGGATGAACCTGGGAACCTGGGTTTAGTAGGTCCCGAGGTTCCCAAGGCATTCTGTATAATAGCAGGTCTCTGTCCTTTTGGAACCTGTTCCTCTGGGCCATGAGAAACCCTTCTCTTCTTGGAAACCATGAGATGCACGTTATTAAAGCAAGGCATCTTTGACTTCCCCAATGTTCATTAGGCATCAGACTCTCCAAGGTCATCTGTCAAGTACGACATGCGTTCTCTGATCCCACGCAGTCGCATGTAGTTTGTAGCGTGCTTTCAACATCTCGACATCCAACCGAATCTAATCGATTCTCCAGGACTCCGGACCCAAGCTCACCGCCCCACAACCAGATTCTTGTTCCAAGTGTGTCCAAGGCACTTCGTAGACTTTGGCCACCGAGACATGCACCTGCCCATTCCCGGAAAATAACATTGGGCTCGTTGGCTGCGGCGACCCGCCAACGCTGGGAGTTGGATTGGAAGGTCACCGCATCAGACCCAGACCTGACCTAAGAACATCCGCAGACTGGTTCAGTTCCATATCACGGCATTTTGAGACAGACCTGGACAAGTTTGAAATAAGACTAGATACCAGGATCATTCTGTCTGGGTGTCCTGGCTAGACTACCCTATCCTACGCAAACAGGTCTCCTACTCCAGGGCACCCGGACTGTGTCAGTGCTAGGTATCAACCTTTTATACACTGGTTCTTTGAAAAAGCAACACATCCGGAAGTGCCCCATGCCTTGCAACATCTGATGGTCGATATATGATATTCCATCCTCAAGGTCTGGCCATTGGAAACCTGAACCTGGCCTCCCGCACCAGGGACATCCAACCAAGTGTACGCCCAAAAGCGGCTGAAGTCGTCAGTGCATTCAGTGCAGCTCGCGGCAGCTCGCGGCAGCGTCGCTGGGGTCACTGGAGAGACCCACATGGAACCAGAAGACCATGGGTCACTGGAGAGGAACATCGTCTGGCTTGCAGGTCTATACCATCAGGTTGGTGTTCCATGTGGGTCGACCTTTCTCAGGTGCAACCAGTGGTTCCAAAGGATTCAGACTTGGGTTTGCTGAGAAAAGGAACCCAGAAAGAATCAATCATCTTCCCACCTGGACCTTCCGAACTCAAAGTGCCCTGGAGATCAGTGGAGCTTTCAGCCAGGTGACCCCGAGTTTGGAAGGTGCTGGCACACATTCTCCTGGCATCCATAGGGAGAAACACCATATCACCCTGACCAGGCCCTCAGCACCAGGAAAGCCACGAAAGTGCTTGGGGTCAGTGGGATCAAAACTGGGCCAGCGATTTCTTCATGTTTCTGATTCAGCTTCCCAGGTTTTCGAAAGAAGTGCCGATCACTTTCGAAAGGAACATCTAACTGTTTCTTCCGGGTTTTCTTCTTCTTCAGCTTCCCAGGTTTTCCAGGTTTTGGGGGGCTCCTCCCCGCTGCAACCTGTTGCGCACACCCCTCACGCCACCAGGCCGCCACGCCCGGATGCTCCGTACGCTGCTCTCGAACTTGCGGCGGGTGCCGGTAGGCCGGAGAGTGTGCTTGGGCTGGAAGATCTTCTGGATGCGCTCGATCAACCTCGGCCGCGAGGCCGGCGATCGAGGTTGACCAACACGAAGCAGCGATGTGGCGGAGCTTCTCTTTCGTCTCGTGGGGAGCATTGGTTTTGGAGCAGCTTCCTCTTAGGGAGCTGTTTTGCTGTTTGGGACACTGCACTGGGTGTGCGAAGGGATCAAGTCTCCTCCGAACCCTGCTTCCGGGGGATTGAGTGAGAGTGAAGAATGCCGAATGCCCATTTGATGGGTCACCTTTCAAACTGCACGGTCATTGGGAATTCCTAGGGTATGCCATCATTGATTCCGTCAATCCATGGTGACGGACACTTCAACATGCTGGACAGCTGATTTCCCTGCCAGTCTGCACCTCTGCGGGGAGCTGCGTCGACCTGTGCGTCGCCTTCATCACGGTGAAGTCGGACAATGTGGACCGGGACTGCACTTTCTGCGGCAGTCTCAGTGATTTTCAGTAGCATATTGAATGAGTAGGGAAGTTTACCTCTACCAAATGTACACTGTGACGTCTTGGAGATACCAAAGTGCCACGTCTCAACAACTGTTGCCTGACCTTGTGTAAATTGTTAACGACTACTGTACAGGTCCTAGGTCTCAAATCCTCCACCCTTTTGGCCAAAGCGGCTCCATCAAGTTGCCTTCTTCCGCCTCCTCGCCATACTCCCGAACAATACCTCAAGCGTGGGCGAAACACCAAGGCCGGTCCGGCGGTTGAGATCGGGAACGCCTGGGGTGTCGCTTGCACTATAGGGCAGAGTGTGCCCCGGGCGGGTGGAACAGTTCCAGTCCCAGTTCCACGTCGTCCAACACAGGAGACTGGGGAGGGGGGAGGGGAGTTCCAGTTCCAGTTCCAATTCTGGGTCCGAGTCTGGATGTGATGGCCAATGTCAGTTTACTGTCAAATTCTTTTTCCCCACTTCCCCCCACAAATTTAAAACTGGCCTATGGAAACTGAGGTGAACACATGTGAACACCACACAGCGGTGGGTCCGTTTCAATTCACACCCCATCTTGGCCTCCGCCGAGACTTGGGCTGGATCATCCAAAACGGCTGGGCAGGGTAGAGCGGCGGCATTTGGCACTTCACTGCAGTTCTCACTGACCCCATGCGATTCCACGACAACTACATTCTCCGCTCTGGCGCACAAGAAGCCAAAGGAAAAGGAGGCTCAGAAGGAGGAGATGGGAATTGGTCAGGTGGCTCAAAGCTTGCACACTCCAGAAAAATGCAAGTAGAGAACCTGGAGTTTTGGAGTTCGTCTTGCAAATGTCATGTTCCACTTCCACGGGTGCTGGACAATGCTGGACATAACTTGGACATGTAGGACAAACTTGCTGCCCACCCACAAAATGATCAGGCCACCTGGCTCAGGAAGTCCAGTCCTACCAAGGGATGCATTCTTGAACTAAATGGAAGGCATATACCAGCACCCCCAAGGGGTGGTTAATGGATACCCCTTAACAGCTAAGGGGCTACTATATAACAAACACCCCTTGGAGGGTCCTGGGATGTCCACCTAGTCCCCCGTTCTGCACCAGCTGGAAAATGGAAGATGACTCGACCCGCTTCTGAGGAATGAACATCACTTTCCAGAAGTCCACCTTGCCTTGTTTTCTGTCAAAACTCTTGAGACTTTACACCCCCCTTATCCGACATTGTAGAATCCACTCTGCCCTAACCAGACTCCCCAACGACGAAAACGCGGCTGAAGGGCTCTTGTAGGACATGTGTGTCTTGACCGAGGCCATTCGCCGCGTCCGTTCTTGGATCCTTGGTGTTGCCACAGGCGTGCTAACCATTCAAGCATAATAGAAACTAGCAGTTTTCCCACCCTGATTAGATGTCCGCACAGAGTGGATGATACACATATAGTTTGACATTCGTTAGCAAGCACCGAAGTGATAGTCCATGATTTCATGCTTCTTGAATGATCATGATCCTTCCACCATGTTGCAAACCAAATCTTGTGAAAGTGTTCTTTCCCGTGGTGGCAGCCAAAGCTGTTGAAAACCGAAAAATATCTGCAGCCGCTTGCACTTCTATAGTTGAATGGTAGGGAATACATTTCTACGATCTTGTGACCAGAAAATGCAGGAAATAGTGGTAGTTTTAGTGTTCGTAGATGTTCACTATACATGGGATCACCCCACAGGTACCTAAAAAAGTATCGTAAGCATACGGTACCGAACGCATCACCTCCGCTTCCTTCTTCACCGTCCGCACCACACGGTCACAAGGTCGGCGGACGCGTGAAAGCCGGCGCATTTTCACTTGTCTTCATCTATCTGCGACGCTACAAGGGTTGTTCATCTGATACGCAAAATCCACAGGTGTTCTTCTTTCCAAGGGGATTTTTTCAAGTCCCAATGTGTCTTTTACGCACTATATATAGGTCAAAGAGCCCTCTATATCAAACCAAAGCAACAAACAGGGAGTCTGGGATGCGCAGCGGTGTTTTTTCACTGAAGCTGATTGCATGCGAGGGTCAAGTTCAGAATGATTCTCTCCCCCCTAGGGGTCCAAATACCTTCTGAGGAGGTAGTTGGAGCCCTAGGGCTCAACCAAAAACGTTTTCCAACAGGTCACCCCCTGCGACTTTTAGGTTGCCACTAGCCTCAAGAAGAAACCTGTTGGAGGGGGTCGGTAGCTGTCAGTAGCAAAGATTTGAAGCTGGTACCCTTCCAGGAAGGGATCCAATGGTGAACATACTACCCGCACCCGCAGCCCTACAGGGGCTCCCGGGCCGCTTGCGAAACTCCATCTGATGCCTCGGACGGAAAGCATTGGATGCCCCCTTGGTCGAAAAGAGAGACCTCAACTGTATAAGTGGGCTTTCTCAAAGCATAAACCCTAGCAGTCGAACCACCATTGTTTTAATAGCCTTTACCGAACCACCATTGTTTTACTAAGGGTTTACACTACAAAACCATATCATCAGATCAACCATTTAAAAAGTGGTCATTGACTTCCAGGGTAAATTTGTAGAGCATCAGAAGTAAGCATATCAGGACACTTCTCCATCCTTACATGGTGCAGTGACCGCCTTCATGAATATATTATTGTACTTCCCGGCTGCAAAGCCTTGCAGAACCTTGCAAAGCCTTCTTCAGTGTTCCAATGTGTTCCAAAAAGGAGGTCATCGGTGCTTTTTGCCACGTTTTGGTCGTACCCAGCGGAGCTCGAATCCGTCGGATTCGTCCGACGCCGGTGGGCTGCTGGCTTCTTCGCTCTCTCAGTTGTGTACATCCCTCTGGGGGCATCTTCCTCTTAGGTGGTCAAGATCCTGCACTTTGGTGGTGAACTCCCGGGAGAGGAAAAAAACAAAGAAACAACAGGACTGCTGAGCTTGACAGTACATGTGAAGCATAAGAACGCACCTGCCTCTGAACCTTGGTCTCGTAGTTTAAATCGAAAATGAGCTTTACTTACCCAACATCTAGGCAACGTGTGGCAGAGTCGCTCCAAACACCATCTCCAGACTCATAACGGATGCTCTGAACACATGGACATCCTTATAATTCTCCCGCCAAATCATTGGACTTTTGGTCATCATACCCAGCCGCTCCATGTATGCCATATATGCCTACATTGACCCCCCAAACCACCCCAATGTAGGCATATATGGCATACATGGAGTGTCTGGGATATAGCATCATATAGCCCAATCATGGGCTACTCCCCAAACATGATAAGCCAAACTGTTGCCCCACCAAAGCTTCCTGAGGAATCGGGACTTGGGGTGTCCGGACTCGGTTTCTTTTTGCTTGGACTCCACCTTGACCTCAAGCTTCTTCAGCCTCGGCTCGGGCCGGCTCGGCTCAAGTGCTGAATGGGCACGGGATGGGTTCCATCATCAGAAGCCAGGTTGGGGGGACTGACACGGCTCGAAAAGGAACATCACCCCATCATGCCCCATCAACCAAATCAGGGACACCAAAAATCACCGACCTCGCAGCTACTTCTTGCGGAATCAACTCAAAGACCTCAGACGGGTCTTTCAATTGACTGGAATCCACACTCCGCTAACATGGAAATGGAAAACCACCTGTTTGGTATTGGGAAATTGTTCTTCACTGGGGCCATGCCATCCACTTCCAGCCAGGTTAGTGAGCCAGAGTGTACTGAAGCCCATACTCCAGAAGTCACAAAGGGGTGTCTTAAGGGAGAACAGGGGTGCCCAGAAGATCCACTCACTTGGGGACTGAAAACCACCCCCTTTGTGACTCCTGGTTGTTGTTTACATGTGTTTTTGTCTTTTCCCTCAGGCCTTAGGCCGTCCAGGTTGCCTGATAACCTGGAGTGAGGCATTCCACGTGAGGCCGTCTCGAGTGATGGAGTGATGTCCCCAGGATGGACTGATGGAACACACATTGTCAGGGGGGGTCGTGTCTATATAACCATGGGAGGAACATGGTTTAAAAACATCTGGATCATCTGAATGTAATGTGTTCTGCCGACGATGGAGATGTTCCATCACCCCAGCCCGCATGTTGCTGCGAAGAGGAGGTCCTAGAGTCCAACTGAGGTCCTAGAGTCCAACTGAGGTCCTAGAGTCCAACCACATCGACCAAGGAGCTCTTCTCGCCTGGCTTCATCCTCAAAGGCTGGCACCAAGAGCTTCTCCGAGGTCATGCCTGGAACCGCACTCCCCGCCGCAGGCGCCCCCGTACGTTCGACCCTGAGAGGTCACCGGATTTGGCGTCCCATTTGACCATCAACACCGCCTGAAGTTTGGGAGTTCCTTGTTGTATACTCTCCTGGAACTCACATGGAAGTGGATGGCACCACCTGTTTGTAGTGGATTTCGTGGTCTTCCCTTGCGGGGCCATTCTCCACTTCCATGTTAGTTCCAGGGAGTGTAACCTGCAGGGGGACGCAATGGAGTCCTGTTGAGATACCTGCAGTCCTGGAGGCCTCCAAACCCCGGACCCTGTGAGTGTGCAAGGTGACCCAGGCTGTCAGCAGGACCTATTTATATATACCTGGACCTTCAAGGGGTGTCTAATGGAAGTCCCTAAGTAGGGTAGGGGCTTCCAGCCAGGTGACCCCGAACTGAAGGTGCTGGTAGGTTTACCATCTTATGGTACTGATGGTTTACCCGGCCTTCAGGTGGTTTGGTGGAACGCGTAAATACAAAAGGATACTTCTTGAAGAGGTCACTTCGTGGGCCTTATTTCACCCCGGCCCCCCTTTGTGGAACTTGTATGCATGCGTAGGGAAGAAGTTCAGCGAGCGTCTTCTGCAAACCCAAGAAGTCCACATCCAACTGGGATGTACCACATGCAAATCACCGCTTCCAATCATTTGGCCAGGTTCCTCTCGAGCACGTCGCGTGATATCTCAGTCCCCTCGCTGTACGGCCACCAAACTCTTGCCCCTTCCACACCAGAACCGGCCGCCCTCGCTGCAACGGGCATTGATCCATCATTTGCTCTGCTGGTTTCCAGCACAGACTTCCACCCCAGCCCGTCGGTCAGTCACCGAACAGCTCCGTCGTCTCCGCTCTGCACGTGTCGCGACGTTCGCGACGTTCGCCGAAGCGACCGAACACCCACGCGCCGCCTTCCGCCGCCTTCCGCGTCGCGCGGTCCACCCGTCAGTGGGGGCTGGCGGTCGTCCCACGGTCCCCCGGCCTTCACGTTCCATGCGCTCCAGGAGCTTCTCGATGCGCAAGGACCGCCTTGCGGTGCCCAGCTCCTTCGGTGCACGGGTGCGGTGGCGACGGACCGTGCTGGACCGTGGTGGATCGAGGAATTCCAGGGGGTGACTTGGTCTAGACCCAAACGCGACCGGGACTGCCAGTCCGGACTGCCGAGAAACGGCCAGGGGTGGTGTGCGGGGTCAATCTAGGCATATATTCCACATCATGGAGTATCTGGATATAGATGACTTTGTTTTTTGACTTGAACGTCCGAATGGAGTCACCATCGCTGCAAAGGATGTTGGGTGGAAACCACTGTGTGACATGGAGTTCTTTTCAGTGTCACCGTGCTTTTTTCCATCACCGCTTTCAGAAAGACATCCGCTCCAAGGCTGTTGATCTGACATCACTGGCATGTCCATAACTACAACATGTTGTCTTCGACGTGTCTTGTCTCCCACGGTTCTAGTGCCAGATCCATGACAGCTATAGCCATATATGGAGCTGGGACACATCCAAGCCCATGAACCTCGGAGCAAGTAGAGTTAAGTTGAGTGGCAAAACCCTCTCACTCAACAGGATGTTCCAAAGTGGGAAAAAGCCATGCGAATGGTGTGGTGGAAACGCCACCTGATGCTGGTAAACGAGACACATCTGCCGAGTGTCACAAAAACACGTCCCCCAAACGACCTGCAAACCTTCCTTTTGGTCCAAGTGTCGCTCCCAGTCTGCACACACCACAACGACTCAAACGAACACTAAACAGATCTAAACCGCATGGCCAGTTGCCCAATCTTTCCTTCTCAAAAACAATATTGTTTTTTACATATTGGGCTGGCGTCTGTCATATATACGATACCGCCAGTTCCATTCATTGGTTTCCCGGCTTGCCAGCGCTCCAAGGATGGAATGAATAAGAATCGGTGGCAATATATGCTTTGGACACCTGAGATAGTAGGCAAATCAAAAGCTGTGAAGATGTTGCACTATAGTCCCATCTCATATTGGGGACCAGGTATTAAACCCGCCCCACCGTCGCGACGAACGAAACCGCGCCACGTCACCGGTGAGACCGAGTTTCGGTTGCGACGAAACCGCACGCCTCCGAGGGCCGACGGCGAGTGCGGCCTCGGCGTTAGGCGTTGGCTCCCAAAGAAGACCGTGGACCAAAAGCGGGGTTGGGGTTTTATGTGTTTCTTTGGGGAGGAGAGTGGATCTTCTTTTTGGAGAGAGTGGATCGTGGTTTTTGGTCTTTTTCCGTTTTGGGCTTGGGCCGGGGTTTTGAGTAGGATGTGACCCCGAACTCGAGGGGGCAAGAAGGCAATCGACCCCATCCAAGTTCGGCACTCCGAATATGTTCCCACCTGGGAAAACCTTAGAGCTTCGTCTGGGGTGCTGGACCTGGCCCCTATAGGAGCTCAACGTTGTATATGAAGGAACATGAAACATGGCTTGCGAACATCGCAGAGTGAGATGAGTCTGACCTGGCATGAGCATGCATGTTCAAAAAAATCGGGGGGGGGGTATCAATCCCTACAGGCCCTACATGTGACTTATTTTTGGAGGGAACACACCTACGCGGCATGACCATCTACGCCTTTTTGCGGGTTGTGCTACACGTCTTTGATCTCAAACCTTTGAGGGTCTTCTCCAATCGCTCAAGCCCCTCCGCCAGCGTGAGATTTCCTGGCTTTAATTTGGACAAGAAACGAAGGTAGGTTTCCTCAACTTTGGCCTGGAGGCTGTGCACGACACGAGCATGTGGCACCCCGAATTGTTATTCAAGGCCCTCCACATGTTTGCATCACCAGTTCATGAGAGCGGTGGGTACCAACTGATTCTTGGATTGCCCTGATTGCCCTGTTGTCTACCCACTCGAAGATGAAACTAGTCTTCCATACATGCAGGGACATGTTTGCTTTCCATTCCAGTGAGTGAACGTGAGGCAGGCGCCCTATTTATCCTAACAAGCTCCATCCAGTGACGCGGTGACGCGTAGAAAATACGATACGTAACTCCTATAATACTGTGGTCTGTGGTTGATACAACTTCAGTTGGTATCAACAAATGATCAGTGGTGGTCTCCCTCATCTTTCTTCCCACCAGCGGGGCATCCATGAAACCTCGGTGTTCCACCACCTCTTCAGAGGCGGACCGTGCGGATCCAGTTCACCCAGTGCAGAAAGTGCGGGAATGGTCGATTGGTTTTCGCCTCTGCCCCAACCAAAGGCACCAAAGCACAGGCAGGTCTGGAAACTGCACACCTGAGCCTGCTTGGCCAAGGGACTGGACACAGGGATCCAAGGACGACTGGGAGAGTAGAATGCTGCCTCCATCAACCACTCTGCCCTAGGGCGGGCGGGCCTTAACCTATTGAACTCAACGATTCAACCCCAGAATTTCTCCCAATGAACATCTCTGCCACCAAACAAGCTCTGTTCTGCGAAATCCAGGCGAAGAATGCGACCACACATCCTTCCGTCGTGGCGTCCGACAAAATTGTCCAAAGATCACTCCCAAACACGACTCATGCTCCATACCTAGCACTTCCTGTCCGGGTGCCCTGGAGTAGGAGACCTGTTTACGTAGGATAGGGTAGTCGAACGCCAGGACACCCAGATGGTCGGATGATCCTGGTACATTGACCCCGACTTCAACCACCCCTGGCCGTTTCTCGGTGGTCGCCAGTCCCATGAGTCGTGTTTGGGACTTCCAAGAACCGTCTCGTTGCGCCCCATGGTGCGCGGTTCTTTTCCACCAGGTCGACCCCTTGTTTCGGCCAAACAGGCCCAGTCCCAAGAGCGCCGGATCGGAGAAGGTCCCCAAACGACGAAAACCATGGCGCTGGAACATCGACGTTGAGCGGTCGCTTCACGTTCGGACCCTGCTGGTGTACATCTGGGATGGGCGTCCTTAGGGCTGTTCAACCTCTCTTGGTGTTTCAAGAGAGGTTGAACAGCCTGAAAACGCCCATCCCATACGTACCACTATGGAGTCCGAACGTTCAGGTCTCTCAACCTCTCTTGGTGTTTTCAACTCCATACCCAACCGATCCGGTTGTTTCGATGCCAACTCCGACTCTTCAGTCGAAGTCGAACCGCCACGGGAGACCGGTCGACCCGTCGAACCGCCTCGTGGAGCGGGTCGGGTAAAGACTCGGGCTCCTGGGGGGTCGGTGGTTGCTCCAGAAGCAGAGACTAGAGTCGAGTGGTAGAAGGAACGGCACCAGAACAAGAATTGAAGAGCTTATTAAGCCCTATAGCCTATGGCCTTCAAAGAATATGTCAAAGACTGGTTGACCTTGTCTTTGTAAAGCAATGGTTCTTTGGACACGACATGTAGGGACCATTGAAGCAATGGTTGTTGGGATCCCAGGGTTCAGTTTTCCCAGTGGTGAAGATAGGAAGGGGAGGAAGGGGAGTGCCCAACTTGTGTCTGCGAGCTTTGAGGGCATTTGGCCGGACCTTGCTTACTTTGCTATCATCGCCCCTAAAGTGGCTTGAAGACCTGAAAATACGGGTTCCTGAAATTTCCATAAATTTCCTGAAGCTACCTACGCACATCATGTTTTCAAACATAATGGGGGTGGCCGAAGAAAAGGCTTTGATAAGGAACCTGGACACATATTCACCACAAGGGGATTTAACCATAGCAAATGCAACATCACCTTAAGCCAAAACCTGAATACAGTTGACAGTTGGCCACTATGGAGACATACCAAAAGATTGCTCAGTCGGCTAAGGATTGGCGTGACGAAATGGTTGGCCACTACGTTGGCACCAATTTTGGTGTTCCAATGAAGTGAGTCGTCTGGGTATGCAAGCGACAAACATTGAATTAGAGGCATACCAGGCGTGTTTTCCGTGTTTTCCTATAGTCCAATAGCCTATAGCTATAAATATGGCCCACCTTCCCATTTACAGCAACCAGAAATCTGATGAAATCTCAAGGTTCTAGGAATACCTTGACCTGGCGAGGTATGCCAGCATCGTCATTAGTTATGTAGGCGAAGCCGCCCAGAAGCTTTAAAACTCTGCCCCTCTCTGTGTGTGTTCTTGCTCTCACCTGTTGGCAAGGCCATGAAGTGGATCTGCATTTACATCGTCGTAGGGCTTGATTTTCCGATCCTTCAGGCAGCTTCCATACAAATACAAAGGTCATATACCCTGGGGCTCCAAGTAGCTCCTGAGAAAGTGTTTGGAGTGGGTTTGGAGGATCCACATGCCTTCCGAGGATGTATCTTGCAGTCCTAGGGGCATTGCTTTACAGCATTCCACTCTATCTATATCTCCCAGACACTCCATGTATGCCATATATGCCTACATTGACCCCCCAAACCACCCCAATGTAGGTAAATATGCCATACATGGAGTCTCTGGGTCTAACAACCATTATAACATACGTTTCCCCGTTGATATCTTCCACCCAGATCCGCACACGATTTTATTGGGACAACACTCACCACTGAAGCACCACCTTGGCGACTTACGTATGGCAATTGGCAACGCTCGTACAAAAGACTGGTCCTCCTCAAGCTTCTTCCGCTCTGGGTCGTCCTGGCTTGGCTTCTTGGAAGGAACGCACCCGCACATCAAGTGGAAGTGAGCATACCTAGGTTCTATAGGTACCTAGCGCTTCCAAGGGGTGCCCAATGGAGACCTGTAAGTAGTGTGGAGATGTCCATTGGTGACCCCTTGGAAGCAGCTGGTCTACGATGGTATACGGCCTTGCCATTTGCAGCCTCGGATGCCCACACCTGGGTTTCCAGATGACGGGTGTTAAACGGATGGCAAGAGGTTTCTACCTACCATGGTCAACCATAGTCCCCTACGGAGACTCCTATGGCATGACTTCACCAGAGACAAGCCCTGGTGTAGGTGGGCAGCCCGTCGGTGCGCCGTCGGTGCGCAGGCTGCGTCCTTGGCACCACAAGGCCTCGGTCCACCGAGGGGCGGAGCGGGTCCAGTGAGGCAGGCACGGTCGGTCGTGTCTTCGGTGGTTCGGGTGTCACGCGGGTTTTCCAAGGCTTTTGATTAATGGTTTTTCAGGGAAAGGAAGTTTGGCAAAGTCTCTTGAAATCATCTGGAAACCCCAGCAATCCCGTTTAAATAGTTAAAATCACTTTGACCCTATACTTTACTTAAATATAGTACCTACACAATCCGTCGTCATGTGCCAGTAGGAAGAACATGGAAGGAGGCCTTGCCATAATGCCACTGCGAATGTAGCCATAATCATAGCGGGCTGGAAATCCTGCACGAATGGTTCCACCAAGCCAGGTCGAATGACCTTCTTTCGCCGGCTTCGACCATGGGCCAGCTTCCCCAACCACTCCATGGGACTTCTTCATATCCCAGACACGACTAATGTAGTTCTGCCGCCCCAGAAAGACCCCCCTGGCACCGCCCCTGGTCGTTTTGAAGGCAGTCCGGACTGGCAGTCCCATGGGACTTCTTATATAATATATATCCCCTAGAGATCCAAGTTCGCCTACATGAATAGTCTCCAATCACCTTCTGAGAAGGTACTTGGATCCCTAGGGATCTACATGGGGGTGGAACATCGGTCGGGTCGTGGAGGCCGATCTTCCAAGACATGTCGTGTCGCTTTACGAGGATCGTGGCCGAGCGAGCGATCGACCGAAATCGAGGCGTGGGTCGTGGATGAAACCCGGCGTTCCGGAGCCAGGCAAACCACCAAGAGTGGGCAACCAGTGGTTCCAAAGACTACATCGTTGTAGACCTCCACACCTTGGTTCATGAGAACATGGCTGCCCGTGCTGGGTAGTTCCTGGCTGTGATATTCTGCCGGTGGATGCCGCTCCAAAGAGCTGACACATGACTGAAGTGGATGGGCTGAAGTGGATGGGCAGGGTCACCATTGAGCTGAGGTGACATGGCCATTAGGGCCATTCATCAAGTTATAGTGGATTGAGAGTAGATGGCACAATCAATCCTCCGAGTTTGGAGCTCTTTGAGAGACGCCTTGAGGTGCCAGCGCCATCTACTCTGAAACCACTGCAGTTGAAGCAATGGCGGCTGCGCGAACGACGTCACTGTTCACGTCCCGACACTCGATATCTCGAAGCTGGCACCTTCATGCATCCTGCAAGGGACGTTTATATATCTATTTACACTGTGTAGACAAGGTCTATTCCAGGTCTGAGATACCAAAACACCAAAGCTTCTCCGCTTCACCGGCCTAGGGCCAAAAGCACAACCCGGTAGAGCCTGTAGGCTGCAAAGTGCTGGTTTCTGGGCCGAACAGCTCTACCAAAATGATATGGGACGTATTTTTCATTATGTGGGCGCCTACCCCCACTTAAGTTCCTAGCATTTGGACCAACAGCCAGAATAGGGCCATAGTCGTCTTTGTTTGGGTGAGGTATCCAGCAATGGAGGTCCTTCATCCGCAGGTGGTGGGTGCGACCTCCAAATCACCAAACAAAAAAAGAACAACGATCCGGAAGAGGGTTAATCAAGCAAACTAGAAAGACTCTAGTGAAACATCCTTGAAATCAATATCCTACCAGCTGCTTCCAAGGGGTCACCAATGGACATCTCCACACTACTTACAGGTCTCCATTGGGCACCCCTTGGAAGCGCTAGGTAGGGAAGATCTGTGTTCTTCCCGTTCATCGCTCGTTCTCGATTTCTTGGCATGTCGCACCAAACCTTTCCAGCCAGCGATGATGATACAGCGACGAGACTGTCTGGGGTAAAAGGTAAAACCATTACCAGGGCCCAGTGGATGATGTTATAGGTTAGGTTGCAGGGCCCAGCCGTGACCATCGTTCTGCTTGTTCGCCACGCGCGATTTTCGATTTTCGCCCGTTCAGCCCCCGGGCCAGCACGTGGCCCCTAAGTGATCCGGTGCCGGCGAAAAGGCCCAGGGGTGGTCGATTTCAGGGATGTACACTCTGACCCACTATTATACCAACAGACGTTAAGTGACCTTATAGGACCCTACTGGGGTACCTATATATAGGATAGTCTGGAATAGGGTGCCTCAAAATCTGCTGGTACCGCCAGACTGAAATGTTACTGTAGAATGTGGTTCCCCTTTTCTACGATTACTGTAAGGCTTAGAATGTCCGACTCATTTTCATAACATGAAATTGGAACATACAGGAGTCTCCGGGAAGACCATGGAAGTCTCTACGAACAGGAGGTTTTCTACGTCCATGTTAGTGATAGGGAGTGTAGGCAGAGATACCAGCACCATGCTTTGTGGAATGGGGGCAGGCCAGCGGCCCTTCCGAAAGCAAGTTTTCCACGGTGATTCCACCCATCAAACACATTAATTCACCAAAAAATCAATCCAACATGATTCCCCTCTAAACCAGCACCCCCAGTCGGGGTGGTTCATGGACACCAAGGGGCTACAAATAGACACCCCACCAGGAGGGTCCTGGAATCAGCTTTTCCTTAAGGGGCTATAAATAGACTCCCTTGGAGGGTCCTTGGAGGGTCTAAAGCAGCTTTCCGCATCTGAAAATCCATCCCTAGGGCTCCGAGGACCTTCTTAGAAGGTGTTTGGGGTGGGTTTAGAGGGGCCAAATACCTTCTAAGGAGGTACTTGGAGCCCTAGGGCATGTCATCCTCCATGTCAACCTCCGCCCCAACGTCCTTCGCCCAGCTGCGACGCTCGGACCAGTCCACGTCCCGCAAGGGCGCGGCCGGCGGCACCACCGAGTCGCGACCTCGGTCGGCAGCTGACGGACGTCGCAATGAGCCTGCGATTCAAACGACGTGGGCGCTCTAAAGTGCGATACCAGGGAAGGAATTGATGGTGAATCAAACCAAGTGGAAACGATGGAAATTGACCCAGGGCCTAGGGGATCCGGGATGGTCTTTTTATTCCATACATGGAGTGTTTTGGTCAATGGGAGCCCTTCCGATTGGTCGCTTGAGGTTGTGAATGAGAACATGGGATCCACATGCTCTGAAGAACTGATGGAACAATGCTTGTGGTGATTCACACTGCTCTTTGGTAAATGGAGTGTTTTGACCCTCCACCTGCAAGGTGTTGGTTAGGACCTCAACCAAGCCAATAGCTTCAAGATGCTTATATAGGGCAAATCTGACAGACTTGCGACAATTGCTGCATACTTGGCAAGGTCGCTAGGTGTTGCTGCCTCCTCTGGACGCTCGAATGCGAAACCATGTTGAACAATGTGACGAGTGAAAGTCATGTGATTCATCTGAGATTCTCTTGTTGATGGCTGCTTTGCATAGTCTTCAAAAAATATCTTCCAAAGTCGGATTCCTCCAAAGGAAGAGTGCAGTGCGTCCTGAAGTAGAGAGCCAGTACGTCCTGGAGAGCCAGGTTCTGCAGGTAGAGAATCCAACAAACTAACAAAGGTTAAATGGCCCGAACTAGACTATCCCAGTTCGCTACCCCAGTAAGGTCCTAGTTCAGGTCGCTGGCTACCTCTCCTGGAAGACGCTCTCTGCTGTCTCTGTTCGCTGGTTCTTCCTGTTGGAGGCTCCCTGGTCGACCGACCCGCTGTGCACAGTTCATAGTACATCACAGTTCCACCCGACCTGCTGGGCACTATGCATAGGAGAGCAAACTCAACCATAGGTACACTCCGGCGAACACATCACAAGGAAGTGGAAAAGCGCTGGTTCGTCAAGGAAGGTCGTCTTCCAAGGATCTTAGTGAGTCAGAGTGTAAATGCCTGCGCGCTGGAGGTTGATTGACTGGCTACTGCAAAGTCTCATCAGTAATCTGCTCGCTGCAACCACAACTGTTGTGGACGCTGTCTTTGATCGACAACGCAATACTACAAATCTACAAAACAGCGTTTCAGCACCAACCACATGCCACTGCGCTATCCAATGTGCTGCACAATTCATTGTGGAAGACCCACTGTTACACAAACTATATCGGCTAAAAACACACTAGCAGCCGGCCAGCCACAAAACATGCACCAGCGCACCGGTCGACGCATGAAACACTAATTTTCTTGCAGGTTCAAAACCCCCGTAAAACGTTGTCCTTTACTCCACTCTTCAGAGCTCCTTATATGACCAACCTCAGCAAAACGAGGCCTTCGTCCTGTTGATCAAATCTCATCCGGATGGCAACCCTCATCGGCGGACTGAGCGCTCCTGCCCTCGCCCGGCCATGAGACACACACCGCCACCTCCCCACGGAAGTGTGACCTCGGTCAACGCTTCGGTCGAAACCGGTCAACGCTTCGGTCGCCGGGGGGAGCTCCGGAGACCTGGAGCATGGGATTCTTTATACCAGCACCCGACTTGACCTGCCAGGTCACCAGGTCCACGAAATGAAGTCTCCATTTCGGAGACCTGGCAGGTCTCGGACGCCGTGATGCCCATGATCAAGGTTTGAACTGCAACACCGCAACAAAGGTATCCAGTGACCTGAACTAGAACCCGTCAGCTGGGGTACCGAACTAGGATAGTCTATAGGATAGACTATAGGGTTCTTCAACCTCAGCAACCTCTGCTGGAAAGCCTAGAAATCTTTTGTGGGAAGGTCTTGCTAGCTGAGTGGAGCTCCACTGGGGAGCAACTGGATCACTGCGGCTCCTTCCATCGCTCCTTCCTGAGCAGCTAGCTTGGATCTGGAGTTGACCCACGCATAGGGGAGACCAAGAGTACCTAAACCGAAGGAACACAGCGAAATGTGAGGCCCAGCGCTTTTTTTCAAACTAGCTAGCCCAGCCAGAAGAAAGCTCAGTAGCTCATGTGTGTCATGTGACACTTGCTCTAAACCAAACGTCTTGCTCGACTTGGGACCGTCCTTGATGCGCTCAAATGCACCACCTGTACCGGTACTACGACTGGTACTGCAGACCTGGTACGCTCAAATGACATGATCCGGTGCTACCAGTATCCACTACCCGCTGCCCGTCTCCCGTCGCAGGTCTCCACCAGCTCTCCACCATCATTCCCAGAGACCTCTCTGGGTTGAGATATGATGAAGACATCATATTGATTTTTAAGCCTCTTTTCGACTCATGGATTTGACAGGGTCATTCTCCAAATGAAGGCTTCGAATGGTGAAGAAATCGTCCATGTACCACCTGAAACCAAGTGGAGAAAGGGTTTCCATCTACAATCACCCCGCGCAGATCACGCGTGAGACGCAGTTTACTCAAACACTCCATGGGACACATGGGACAAGAAGATGGCGGAATATCTGCCTACATTCCCTAGGTTCAAGTACCTTCTCAGGAGGTGATTGGAGACTATTTATGTAGGCTTTGGATGGCCCAAGTACCTCCTGAGAAGGTGTGTGGATCCCTAGGTATTGACCACCAACCCCCCCCAATGTGGGTGGGTCGATCTCCCAGGGGTGGTAGACATGGAAGAAGCTCAGCGCACTGAGGCTGCAGCGAAGATTCATCATCATCTGGCGAGGGTGGGTCCGGGTGAAGGTTGCAAAAATCAAGTCTATGCCAAGTTACTTTATTCTTTTTCTCTGACACCCCTTAAAATCTATAAGAGTCCATTTATAGACACCCCTTGGAGGGTCCTGGTATAGAAGAAGTTGAAGGAACATAGCAAGCACTTGCAGTCACAAAGGGGTGCTTCATGGAGGTCAGGGGTGCCCAATATCCACTCACTTGGGGACTAAACACCACCCCGTCTTGTGACTGGTGCATATAAATTTATGATTCACACCGACCGCAACACGAAGTCAAATGGATCCCGATTTCACACAGCCAAGCCTTGAAGCCAAGCCAGTGGAACTCGTCTCACAACAGTCGCGTCGGTTCGGCCGAACCTGGCCCGAAGAGGAGGCGTTGGTCCACCACAGCGGTGTGGGTCCTCAGCGTGCTGCGCGTGGTTCCACCCCAAAAAGGAACCCAATCTGCACCCCCAACGAGTGGTTAATGGACACCCCGAATCACAGCTAAGGGGCTATAAATAGACACCCCACCAGGAGGGTCCTGGTTGGAGTGGTTCTTTTCGACCCGGACCCTAAATGCCTAAAAGATGGGGCACCCCCTTTAGGGTTGTGAGAGACTCCCCAATATTCCATGTGTGGACCAGCTCGTGTGGAATTGGGCACCTCTCAACACAGACCTCCTGCAAATGTTCTATCCCAGACCATCCATGGGACTGGCCTATTCACCTACGTTGGGGTGGCTGAAGGCTGAAGCGGGGTCAATGTATATATTCCAGTCCCATGGATGGTCTAGGAGGAACTACCAGCACCTCCTCACAACACCAGTTGAGACCCCGCCAACAAGGCCTCCAAAAACCTCCGGGCACCCGAAAACACACGGCATGCCACCTTCCGAATCACGGCTGGAGACCTACCACCTTTCGGCCGCCGAAGGTCGAGATCTCCAGCCGTGGCACCCTGGTGGTTTGGAAGGTGGTTTGGACTACCGCGGTCGCATGTGACGAATCCCAATCACCGAGTTAGTGCTAAGTCTTCGAAATCTGAGCTCCTCCACGGAGTCCTGGAGCTCCTCCACGACCGTCGTATAGAGGATGAATAAACCCTGTGAGTCAAAAAGACTATAAAAAGAATGGTCTTTAAGGGAACTGAACGGAAACTTCCTTTACTCCAGCCGGTCAAAATATAGTCTTTGGACCTCCAGGGTAAATATATATGTATATATATATAGATATGAATAAAAAGCATATCATAACACTTACAACCGCAAGGATGAAGACTTAAAAACCGTGGTAGCTGATACGTGTTTGTAGGGTATAGGGCTAGGGTGGGTGATCAACATTTGTAGCAAATATGATGTAGTTCATGGGCACTTTCTTCAAGCTGACGCTGACCACAAGCACTTGTCATCCCCCCAAGCTCCGGATCCCATAACCTGGCACCGAGCGGCACTTTCCCCTCGCGGTTCGGCAACTCGACCTCCACCTGGGACCGGTGCCCCGGGTTTCGGTGAGGAAAGGCCCCGAATTCGAGGCATCCACTTGAGATGTGGTTTTAGATGGTTTTAGAGTACCAGGATACTACCCTATCCTACGTAAACAGGTCTCCTACTCCAGGGCACCCGGACAGGAAGTGCTAGGTAGTAGATGGTTTGAAAGGAAACCATGCAAAAGACCTCCCGGGTGCCAGTGCCATGTCTTCTCACCCCTGAAACCACTGTAAGGTGCCAGATGCCCAAACAATCTTTGGGAGGAGCTCCTCGGAGCCTGGACCGAACCCTGTCCAGGCTCCAAAAGGTCCCGATTCTTACAGGTCACCCGTCCGCGACCCGAACTCGGGCCCGAACCTATGGAGGGGTGGACGGTCTGGGGTCGGCCCCAGCGTCCAGCCCATGCACCGAAGGCGGTCGCAGGAATTCAGGAACGTCGAAGTGAGTTTTCTCTCCGAGCCTGGAAACCTTCTGGCCTTCTTACCAATCCAGGCAGGGTGTTGGTGTACTGGAGCCATTATGTGGGTTTCCAGGGCCCATATATGGTGGGCATTGCTCTTCTAGCTGTGTGGGTTGACGAAGTGAGTTTAACCCTCTTGGGATGACCTCAGTGCATGGTGGCGGATGATGGTGGACCGCCGGCACGACCGAACAAATGAGCTGGGTGAAGAATCTGAATGAGCTGGGTTGAACATCAAGGGGTGCCTATTGGAGGATAGGGGTGCCCAGAACATCCACTCACTGAGGGGCTGAAAACCACCCCTTTGTCACTCCTGGCATGTCCAGGTTGGGTGGTTTATATCTGTACCCGCATCCGTCTAATGACATGTTGGAGTGCCGCCGAGCGCCAAACCTTTGAAAACCGTCTCCGACACGCCTGCCGTTTTAAACCAAAAGCGGAGGTCTTCCTTTGCTGTTCAGGATGGATGGTGAGATGTTGCGAGGTGTTGAGCCATACATCTACGGATGCTGCTCCAGGCCCGCGCAATGCCTTTGTGACCCCTGGGAGCGTTTTCCTGCAGGCGCACCTTCCCTAGGTTCTTGAACCCACCATGACCGGACGAGGTTGAAGAACCCGAACTAGACTTCTCCTAGTTCGGTACCCGAGGTGACGGGTTCTAGTTCAGGTCACTATCCACCTCTGTTGGATGACTGGACTGGATCCAGGCACAAGTTCGCAGAAACACGCTCCAGTTCGCCACACGCAGAAAGGTGGCCGAATCGCGCCTCGTGAGCGGCATGCCATCGATGCAACCAGCCTGAAGACGTACACCAGGTGCTTCACAAGACCTATCAGGACCTATCCCAAACAAACCCGACCGATTGGTTGGGGGTTGATTGGGGGTCAGGTCCAAGAGCTGGCCACGAACGGTGCCGAATTCCTCTCCTCTCTCCGAAAACTCACAAGTGGAAGTGGAGTGAAAACCACCTGTTTTGGTCTTCGGGTTGAAAACGGTCCGAAAGGCAGCCGCCTGAATCGCCATGTTGACACTCATGCCGTGAGTCATGGCGACGGATGGGCGAGTCATGCGCCATCCATTCCAAATGCTGCTGAAAACGAGCTCACATCCAAAAACAATGTTCATCCACCAGCAGTCACAAAGGGGTGCTTAATGGAGGTTAGGGGTGCCCAGCTACTCCACTCACTGGATGGGACTAAAGACCACCCAACTCCATGTGACTCCCACTTTTCACTTCCAGGGAGTGTCGGAACTTCTTCCGGTTGAAGTGGAACTGGAATCAGCCATGATCGTGATCCATGTGCATCTTCCACTTCATGATTATTCCAGGGAGTGTATTTGGAATCATCGAGATGGGCGCTTTCAGCAATTTCAACGCTGCGCCACTTGCACAGCGAGCGCCGTTGCTTGTGGCGGGGAACTCGTTCAAAGGATGTTCAAAGAGTACTCGGAAACTCGATATGACACTCCCTGGAACATGGAAGAATGGCCGATGAGCATGTTCTGAATATTTACTACCAGCACCTGGCAGGTTCGGGGTCACCTACCTGTTGCCGCGGAAAACGCAGGACGTGGAAGTGGATGGCACCCCCTGATGGTCAAGGGTAAATGGTCTGGGCCATGCCATCCACTGCCATAGTTAGCTCGGAGTGTATTGAGAAAATGAGCCTGGCGAATCCATGACATTGCACCAAA
This sequence comes from Durusdinium trenchii, assembly GCA_963970005.1. NCBI lineage: Eukaryota > Dinophyceae > Suessiales > Symbiodiniaceae > Durusdinium > Durusdinium trenchii. Next base: position 1,116,194 of record CAXAMN010026139.1, read on the forward strand.
CGATCTTTGTAACTTCGATTTTTGGGTCGCCCGGGCGATGGTTTTTGAGGATCCAAACCCCGCCAATTCAGATGTCAATTCAGATGCTCCCTAGGGATCCAAGTACGTTCTCAGGAGGTGATTGGAGACACTGTTATGTAGGTTTGGAGGGTCCAGTCGTACCTTCTGACCAGGTACTTGGATCTCTAGGGGCTCTGAACATCAAAAACAGGTGCGCCATCGCAAACTCCCAAACTCCGAAGTTCGACGCAAGCAAACCGGAAAATCCCCTGCCTCCGGCTGAGATGTAGACCACTAAGGAGAGGTGTTGCGGCATCACGTGCACCGCCAGATTGAAACCTGAGACATCAATCCAGGTGCCACCGTGGAAAAAAAGAACAAAGAACAAACAACACATCATACACACCAGCTGCTTCCGTTCGGGGTCACCTGGCTGGACATCTCCACACTACGTAAACAGGTCTCCAAACAGCAGGGCACCCCGACAGGAAGCGCTAGGCACACACACAAAAACAGAAAAAATCATGCAGCTCTCTGGACTCAAGTGTCCGGAAGGAAAAAACAAAGAACACCATGTCCTTGAGCCGAGAGGGACCGAAGAAACCAGCATTCCCAGGTCTTGACAGCCCCACCACTTGAATGGTTTGAAGGCGATATATATATATATATATATGTGTGTGCAAAAGCCCTTTTCCTATCTCAAAAGTTTGACCCCAAAGGCTCATTGGACCCTCATACCAGGGTTTTGGACCTCCAACATGTAGCAGTTTGAGGGTCCATGAGCCTGGGCCAGATCTATTATAATACAGTACGCCCCTGCTAGACAAATAAAATCAAACAAACTCGTTGCGACTGGTCCCAGGTTTTATTGTTTTAGGAGCATGTTGCCATCTGGATGTCTGGATGTCCTCGCTTTTAGGCCATGGCCGGCCATGGCGGTACCAGTAGGGAGACGCCTAGTGCACCTGGACTCCAGGTGCCCCGACTATGCACCGGTCGCAGGGCTTCGGGCAAGCCAGGGAGCCCCGCCTCGTTCTTCGGATGTCGGAGGTGCGTTGGAAGAAACGTCCATGCGCGCATGAAAGACATGGAAGGCTCGGGCAAAATAGGCCACAACCCATTGTTGGGAGGGGCTTCCCGATTCAATGACCAAACCCCATTTTTTGGGGGGTTCGCACTATGTTCATCTGTGTTCACTAGTGGGTGTAGATTCCATGCTTCCATCGTCATCCCGTGCCCCATCTTGCCTGCTTTTCTGTGTTGCGTTGACCGATGTTGATCACAGATGGAGGCACAGGTCCATGGTAGATGGACCGAAAGACTTGCTCTCACTTGGAAGCATCACTTGGACCTCTGTTCCATGTCGAAAGAGCAGCCGCGCAACCGCGCGCCTCCTCGAGGAAATCCACCGCACTGGCAGAGCTTCCAGTCTCCCAACCTCGGCATATTCTCCACAGATCTATGGGGACTACGGTGCGGACATGTTGTGCCTTAAGGGATTTCTTCGGAGGTTCTTCACGCATCCCAAACCCAAACACTCCATGGGATTGGAATACAGTACTGTATGTCTACATTGGGGTGGTGCCAAAGGGGTCTGTCTGGGGCGGCATGTAAACCAGTCCCATGGGTCGTGTCTGGTGTCCCCAACGTCTCTAAGATTCGAATCGATGCCATGCCGATTGGTGAAACCAACCACCCCAATATGTACAGTATACTTGGATTTGCTTAAGGAACCTGGAAACATATGTCCCAGAAGGTGATTTAACCACATAGGGAAAATTGCATGAACATAAACAATAACCTTAAGCAAAACCAGGTATATAGATATGCCATGATATGCCAGTCCCAAATGGGGCATATCCTCTACCATCGGGTCTGAACAAAGCCTGCTAGGACAGGGAGTGAGGAACTGTTAGGGATTGATGATCTACCTGTAGGTAGATGACTACCCTTGGACTTCTAGGGATTGATGATCTACCTGTAGCCACTCTCCCAAGGTGTGGACAAATGTTTGATGACACTGATGAATTGGGTGGGTGGATGTGCTTGGACCCTTGATGTGTCTACTTCTGGCTTATTAGTGTTCTTGACCATAACCCAAACACGGCCCATGGGACTGCCATATATGCCGATCAGTTGGGGTGGTGCCAAAGGGGTCAATGTAGGCATATATGGCAGTCCCATGGGCCGTGTTTGGGTAAAATAATAGTTATAAGTTGCAGTGACTGAGATCAATTGCTCGACCCGTTCAGAATGCCACAGTTAAAGGGATCAGATGGCAAGAGATCAAATCTTCACTTCTCAAGAGCAAGGGCTTTTGGAACCTCGGGACATGAAATCTAGGGTGTGTCCCATGACCGGCAACACAAATGATTATGACTATATATTGGGGAATGGTTGTCATCATCATCATCATCATCCTCATCCCCATCCACTGTTGCTGGTCGTGGGACATGCCCAGCATCAATCATGATTGGATGAGATTGTTGCCCTGCGGATCGACGGTCCGCAGAACATGTGGAAATGGCCATGGCATTGACATGCAAACACACCTCAGATGTATTTCATCAAGGTGGTTGCTTTGACGCACGGCAACCAGAGGATCCACTCCGTCTACCGACGCGGCCTGAAACATTCAGGTCTCAGGCCCTCTCCGATCGTTTGCTCATCAGGTGATCGTCGATCGCTTCAGCTTCACATCTGGCGCCTGGACCCTCCGGAAACCGAGTTGTGTGCTGGCGCCCGCATTTCGAACCGAACCGCTTGCCCCAGGAGTTGGGGGAACCAGGAGCATTGCTCGGGTTGAGGTGTCCACCTCCTTGAGACTAGTCGAGGTGACAGTATGGCTCAAACATATGACCTTCACGAAAAAAGATCGCCCAATGCTTATAAGAAGGCTATGGCCTATGTGCCGCATGAACTATGGCCACTATGGCCTAGCACCTGTGAGAAAACTCCATTGATAGTACTTGTAGTTTGGAACCCCAAGTTACGCAACTTAACCTACGGTAGTTCAACCCCATGTAGTGACCAATAATATCCAAATCTAATGATATGTTTTAATACTTGTTGCAAATGTTATTATATATTTATTATAACCACTCGAACACAAAATGACTATCCTCGCTGGCCTCAGCTGCCTCCATCTCCCCATCTCCCTCATCTGAGGCCCAAGGCAAAAAGGAATCGATGGGCTACAACCCACCACGCGGTTTTGCACTCGACATTCCACGCACACGCGCACGCGCGCCGCCAGCTTGCGTCGCTGCAGCTCCTGCGGGTGCGCCGCTAGCTTGGCTTCAAGCATCCTAGTGATAGTGTCCTAGTATGTCCTAGTCGGTCCATGACAACATGTATAAGCCCTAAAAGTCTAAGACTCCAAGACTCTTGACACGCTTGTGACCCGAAGACGTTACGTTTCCTTTACCACTCGGCGGAGGTGTCGATCCGTCGAAGTCGAACGACCGCAGTCACGTGAGCTCCGGGGTGCGATCCATGGAGGTAGGAGTTGGGTGCCTGTCACATCCACTCACGTAAGGACGTTTCACACCATCCCGTCGAACGTGACTGCTGGAATAAGCATTCACCTTACTTTGATGTTGACACCGCATATTTGAATGGTTTCCGGTGAAGGCACGCAAGGCATCTGGATCCTTTTCATGAGGCATGCCAAGAAAACGACGGTCCCGAGCGCAGAACGACTTCGAAAGTGAGAAAGAACGAGGGTCCAAAAAGAATCGTAACTGCAGAAAGCTTCTGGCTTACGGTGACGTACGATCTGGCCAACCCCCTGCATCTTCACGATGGTGTCTTTTAAGCTATATATTGTTTATAAATTAGACACCCTGTTTGGGGGAGTCCTGATGGTCGTCTGATGGTCGTCTGGGTCTCACTCACGAGGCGAGCGGACAGACTTTTCTAGAGGAAGAGTGTCCTCCAAGGAGCTTTTGCCCCGTCCACTTCATGTGAGGTGTGACTGTCCCAAGTAGTTCACCCCGTATAAGTTAGGGCGTCCTAGACTTCAGGAATCGGAATGTCTTCATGTGTTCCAAAGGTTCAGTGTTTGGGATATGTGGGAGGGTCTGTGACCTTCTGCCTGGGGGCCATCTGCTCAAGCGTGCTGTGGCTCCTCCTGCGCCAAGACTGCCTCTGCCTCCGTCACGAGGCCGTCATAGGCACGGGACCGCAGCACCTGGACCATCCAAGGATGTCCAGCCCAAGTTCATCAAGAATTGAAGGTGATCACCCCAACTCCCTAGGGATCCAAGTACCTTCTCAGAAGGCACTTGGACCCTCCACAGCCACCCCAAACACCTTCTGAGAAGGTACTTGGATCCCTAGGGACTATACCGTAAGGGTATCTTCCCTGGGGCTCCTGGCCCACGTCCTGAGAAGATGTTTGAGGTGGATGCCAGGGGGGTCGAATACCACCGAACCTGGGGATATGGGCCAGCCCTAGGGATCTCATGACCACGGCCCAGTGGATGATGGTTAGGTACGGGTCTTTCTCCAAAAAACATGCCAATGATCTTGGCTGCAAGCCTGGCTGTGGCTTGAGAGGCTTGCCCATCATGAGTTGGTGGATTTGGATGCTGAAGCCAAAGAGGTCGTACAGCCCTTCTTTTGTTCACCGCCTCTGCAGAGGTCAATGCAGCATTGGCCGTCAAGTCGAAGCGATAGGAGGCCATGCCTCGCCGGAGGTCCATGGATCGAGCTCGGGCGGGGGTTTGGAGCGGATGAAAATGGTTTAGTCCTCTCTTTTCTAAACCCAGGAGTCACAAAGGAAGTGAGTGGGTCATGGGAAACCCTATCCTCCAATGAGCACCCCGAATAGTGACGACTATCATTTTCATTGAGGACCTTTGAGGCGACCGAAGGGGTGTCAACGATTGAGGAATATACTTTTCGGAGAGACAACGATTAACAACCTCGGCTGAAGGTGCGAGGATCGGACGCTCGAGGAGTCACACGGCGGTCAACAGAAACCACATATGCCGATGCCGCCCCAGAAAGAACCCCCCCTGGCACCACCACCCCTGGCCGTTTCTCGGCAGTCCTATGGCAGTCCCATTAGTCGTGTGTGGGTAAGCATCGACCAAAAGACCAACCAGTGGAGGGTCCATGCTGAGGCACCCAGGAAACCACGGCCACTTCCTTGGGCCTCATGGACCTGGGTGGGTTTCATGCCCCGGTCCGATCAGATCAGCCACTCTTCAGTGTTTTTTTCAAGCGACGCAGGTGCTGAGAAAACAGTTGACCCACGGTCTGTCAAACCCCTTGAAACAAAAGCAAACGATCCAGGTTTGGTTGGTCTAAACTCGAGTGGAAACTCTGTGGTTCTTCGGCGTGCGAGTTCCCAATGCACGGTGGGCGTGGGCGTTCGCCTGGCGAGCGCTTGGTGGTGTCCCACTTCTTCAAGAGACGGTCCTCAGTCTTCGGCGGTCCAGGTGTGGCATGTGGGGCGGCCCAAGCCCAACGAATCACCCGACTAGACCAGGAGCCTCCGTAGCCCCTTAGCTGTGGATTCGGGGTGTCCATGAAGCACCCCGACTGGGGGTGCTGGTAGAATTGTTTTCTTTTTTAAATTGCATGACCGTGACTCAAGAGGTCTATCAATGACTCAAGGTCAGCAGCGAACCAGGCTTTGGCTTCCAGGAGCGGGTGTGTTGACATGCTGCACCAAGTCACCAATTCCTTACTATATAAAAAGAAGACACTCACAAGTGGGGTGGACTGTTTTTCGTGTAAAATCCACAGTAGTCATCATTCCCAAACATTCCCAAACACTCCATGGGACTGGCATATACGATATAGTATTATATCATATACCCGCACCGAACCCTGCCAGGTCTCTGATGGCCGGAGGCTTGTGAAAGGCTCGTGCCCTAACGCACAGGTTTCAATTGGTGACCTGTTGGCCGTCGGTGCTTCGGCCCCAAGCCACGCCGTGGTGGTCACCACGTGGAGCCGCCAGCCGGAGCAGCCGTCGAGCGTCGCGAGCTTCGCGGCAGCTGGGCTTCCCAGGCGCGGAGCTGGTCCACTGGAAGGCCTCAGTGCAGAAGGCCTTCGCTCACACGACCCCTTCGCTGCTTGCCGGATGCCTCCCGGACTTGGTGAACCGACCCAGTGAGGTGAAGTCACTGGGCTGGAGAAGATGGAACCTATCAGGACCCTCCAGTCGGGTGTGCCCTGTCTGGAAGCCTATAGCTAGTGTGGGGTAGTGCAGCCAGGACACCCCAACAGGAGGGTCCTGGTTGCTTCTTGCTCCCTTTAAAAACCCGTTTTTGGGACGACCATCGGCTTGGGAAGACGGAGCCAAGGACAGACGGCTGTGCCTCTCACACGACCCATGGGACTGCCATCGTTCTGCCACGGCAGTCCCATCCACCGGTCGTGTGACCAGGACAGCTCGCGGCAGGTCGGGCCAAACACACGGAGTCAAAGGTTGAAGGACTTGAACTAGACTATCCCATTTGGGTACCCCACTAGGGTCCTAGTTCAGGTCACTGAATCCACCTCTCTTGGTTACTTCAAGCCCAGTCCCGCACCTTGGAGGTAGCTCACTTCCTCAATCTCCGCCTCGACGTTCCGTGCCTCGACGTGGCGCAGGTCGGTTTCGTCCGCACCCTCTCTCGCTCGGAGGGCGGGACTCCTCATCCAGTCGTCTCTGGCACCCTGTTGGTTGGATGATTTTTTTGGGGGGATCTGGTTGGATGGTGATAACATAGCACTGGTCACCTCCTGCCACTTTGAAGTCTGCAAAAGCCTAAAAATCGCAGAGACTTGTTGGAAGGTGCTGGATCTTTCTGGCCATGTTATCTGATCGCTATCCAATGGTAGGGGGGCGTCTATAAACCACCATAGTTCTGGCTCAAGCCACCCCTTGTCGTGTAGAAACAAAAACAGGTGAGGTCTACACACCGCAGGTTGTTCTGATTGCACGTCATTCGGATGTTTTCAACTCTATCTGCCCACCACTCGGCGACTCATGTGCCTTGCGCGCCCCGTCGGTGGCTGCATCGTGCTCCTGAGGGGGAGCAAAGGCAAACACGCTGGGCCACCTGCTTGCTTTAGATGCCAGCCGAACCTCACAGAGATGGTCTTGGCAGCGGGTGGTGGGAAAAACAATAACTATTAACACCCAGATCTTCTATGCATTAAACATGTCCGCCTTTTGACGGTTTTTGTTGCATGAAATGGCATGCACCTTGCACAGTTGGAAGATCTCGGTACGGTTGTTTTTTGCCGGCAAAATTGGACCCATGGGGAGAAGAAAACAAATCACCTGATGAGACGAAGCAGGTATCTATCGCCATAGCTGCCATGAGCCGCCATGAGCTGCCATGTCTTAGAAGTCGAATCCGGCCCGACCAAAAACATGGACGTCCTGCACCTGTGCAATCAGCCGCCAAACGGTAGAGGTGAAGCCGTAGTCCTCCAACGAGCTGGTGACAGCTGGTCATGTTGACGGTTGATCCTCATACACCATGCGAAACAATCCCAGACGCTCCATGTATCCAATATATGCCTACATTGACCCCCCAAACCACCCCAATGTAGGCATATATGGCATACATGGAGTGTCTGGGAATAACAAAAACAATAAATAACCCTTCAGTTTCCCGGAAGATGTAAGAGTAATGAAGATGTTGAGAAATCTCTACTAGGAAGTGAAGGTGGTCTCATCTTCAACCGTCACCCCTTTCGAACCGTCCGGGACCCCACCCGACCGCTTCCGCTTCCGCCGTCCGCCTCACGGCGCCGTGAACATACACGGTGCCCGGCCTGACGGATCTGCCGTAGCTCTCGCCACTTGCCGTAGAGATTCTTACAGAGCTCGTCCAGGTGCGACTCCTTTTCGTCGCGCCTGGGAGACGTCTGAACATCAGGCTGTCAGGTCAAGAGAAGGGGTGGAAGGACTGGTGGAAGGATGATGAGATCTGGGTTTCGGAATCACCAACTCCTCTCCTCCTCTCCGTGCCACCCGACACCTGCGCCACTTGACCGACCGAAGCGCCATTCCCAACGCCCACCCCGGAGCTTCACACGCCTCACACGGAGCTTCTGGCGCTCCTAACGGAGGATCCGCAGGGACCGACCGACCGCCCCAGACCGAACGACCGCTGCTGAGAGGTGTTTGGTTGGGAAACCCTGTTGAAGAACAGGAGATCTCCTGGTGAAGGACGAACATCTGGATGAAGAGCTCCCCAATGGGATTCTAAAACCATCTCCAAACCCCTTCATATTGTTTGGAATTCACCCAGGTTCCAGTCGAATGACTTCATCCAATTCCTTCATCCACTCCAGGCACTCCGCGCACAGAACCGGTCCTGCAAATGGCTTCGATACGCGTCGCGTGCCGCTGATAGCGCTGCATTCACCCCTCCGGGTACCACCGGTCTCGACTCTTCCTGCGCGCCGAAACGCACAGAACGTGCGTTGTTGATCAACCCCGCGCGGTGTGAAGGCGTTGTTCGGCCAGGTTCGATCGGTTCTGAAAGCTTAGCTGGTTGGTGTGTGCTTCTCAGGAAAAAACTACCTAGCGCTTCCTGTCGGGGTGCCCTGTTTGGAGACCCGTAAGTAGTGTGGAGATGTCCATTGGTGACCCCTTGGAAGCAGCTGGTAGCCTTCAAACACCGAAAGAATGGTTGACCTGGTGTAGTGACGTCTAAATCCTTAGTCAAGCAGATCGGCGGCTCGGTACAAACCATTTTTCTGGTGGGCCAGGAAGTCGAAGTCTTTTCAGCCACATAAGCACCATTGAAACAAAGGTATTGGAAAATGAACGGTGATTTTGCGGTCCTAGGAGGCTGCAGGACTTGTTCCATCTGGTGGGATCTAGCAAGGAAAACCTGTCGGGCAAAGCCATTCAGACCGCAATACACTTGCACGAGTACATGTGACTGGCCAATAGCTGATCCCAAAACCACGGGGCCTGGTGTTTCTTCAACTGAGGACCTGATCATGTGAGCCTCTCAACATGTATCTAACAGACCCCTCACACATTTACATAAATGATTTAAACAAATCCGACCCAGTGCATCCCAGTTACCACTATTATAAGGAACCAGGGGTTCGGAACCGGTCTATGGTTTTAGTCAAACTGGAACCGCTGGGACTCCCAGCGACATCGTGGTTTGCCTGGATGCCCTGGGTGAAAGTTCAGAAGAATTCACCAGAAGGGGATCCCTGGGAGTCCAGTCGACTCTAAAAAGAATGGTCTGACTAGGGGACCTGAGTCCGGGAACTTCCTCTACTTCAGCCGGTCAACATATAGTCTTTGGACTTCTAGGGCAGGGGGATTTTAACTTGAACCAAGACTAAGATGACAATTCAACATCACCTGATCCGCCAAAGCAACTCTTATGTAGAGATCGCCTCGTAGAGGGTGGAGCGCAAGATCTTCCCATGTTCCACCAGGGCATCAAGGCCTCAAACACTGCAAAGATCAGTTTCGAACAGGCACAAGAACCGTATCCCAAAGCAAAGCACTTTTTGCGGCATGGCCGAGCCCCTGGAACATCATGGAACCCATGGTCATTATATGTCCACTCACCCGATGACAAGGCGTCAAATCTCTTTTTTCCCAGGCCCACACAGAAACGGGATGTGCGGCTAATAATCCAATGGGGAGTTCCTTCACCCAAATAGGACTGTAATGGACTGTAGAACGAGCGGCGCTGATCCAGCTGCACTACGAGGTCTCCCTCCATCTCACGCAGGTATCTGTGGTAGAGCTCCTGGAAAAATCAGAAAGCACTTCTAGAAGTTCCAAAACCACCACCCCGTCAGGGGTCTGCTGGTAGATGACTTAGACTTTAGATGGGGGTCCATCTGTTCTGAAAGGCCGCCAGGGTGTCGACAAAGTGTTGGATATTCACCAACTGAAGATTCAATATACCCAAACACTCGTATTGAAATGATCTTCATATCTGCATTGGATCTATAGGGTGAACGGGCCGATGCCCATATTCCATGGAGCTTCCGGCTATACAAACGTAGGCAAAGATGAGAATCCCCATCTCACTGTCGGACAGGGGATGGCTGGGGTGGGTGCCAGGAGGGTCTGTTCCTACCTTCTGAGAAGATACGACCGGAGCCCCTTCAACTCTCTATTTTAAAGTCCTTCTTGTCGTTCACTTGATTTCGACACGGGTGACGCATGCGCTGTTCGGGGTGCTGAAAACCGTCATCCTACTTCTGATTTGCAGTCAACGTCAATCAGTCAATGAGCTCAGCTGTGCGGTTTGGCGAAAGCAGTCTTCAGTGGACCCTGCAGTCTTACTCCGAGGATGTAATCAATCAATGGGCACCTTGGCGCTGACTTATAATTATACAGTACTAATTTGAGCTTTCGGTAGTATCAGATGGTATCAGCATTTCCGTTCCTGTCCTTGCCCATCGGTGTTCCTATGTCCTTTTACGTCCTTTTCAAGTGTACATGTTGCCGTTGACTTCATGAATTCAATCGCATCGAAGAAACCGTGGACACCGACCGCCTTGTTCAGATCAAGGAAACCGTGGAGAACCAATAGCACATCTTCATGGTTCATTCCTGTTGAGTTCCCCGGAATCAAATCCCATTTCTTTGCACCGGCCGCTGGGCCGCGCTCCGTGTGTGTCCGCGCCGCACCGGCCGGTCGGAAGCGTGAGAAGAGGCGAGAAGAGGCGCCGTGAGTTGGGTCGTGGGCCCAATAGGCCCTGCCCCAAATGGGGAAACATCTGAGGTCAAGGAACAGCATGGAGATGAGAAGATCTGAGTGAGTCGATTAGTCTTTTCCTCGTTGGGGCATCCCAAGGCGCAGTCTTTAGTCTTTTGATGTCTTTTGGAAGCCTTTTCAGCTTGGCTGTTGTCTAATATAGACTCTATAGACAAAACACCCACCATAGTGAAGCGGATATTCAGTTCAAATGAGGGGATGTAAATCAAGAGTATACCCAGCCCTGTCCAAAAACGCCTCCGACTTCGGAAGGTCGGAGTCTTTGGGGTCCCAGCACAGGTTGAAGAACCCTATAGACTTATTATCCTATATACCCCAGTAGGGTCCTATAAGGTCACTTAACCTCTGTTGGCCCCACCCCTCGGGAGAGACCACGCACCAAACCGCCCCGCTCCAACCGCTCCTGCAGCTCACCTGCCGCCCGGTGCTCTCGACCATCCAATGCCTCCAACGGACTGATGCCACGGGCCTCGGTGCCGCGTCCGACGAGCTGCTTGGCACTGGGCATAGTTGCCATCGTCTTGGGGTGGACGAGGGGCTATACTACATTGACCTGGTTTCTCCAACGGGTGCCCGGGAACGTGTTAGAGTCCCAAAACAGCCTGTTGAAAGGTCCTGCTAGTTAGTTAATGCACATCCATGTCGGAGTGTTTGGGTGCTTCCACGACGTGGTGGCAGGAAAAGCGTGGTTGAAAGACATGGCCGGCTGCATGAAAGGAAGACCGCTCGGTGCTGGCCGGGATGTCTTCAAAGTGGAGAAGTTCTGGGATGGTCTGGGATGGCTCAGCCTTCATCGTCTCATATGTCCACTTCCTCCCATCTTCATCTACTTTCTCTCGAATCGCATATTGAGTTGACACACCAAGCAACCAACTATGCCCTGTAACCTCATTGTGGGAGTGTAGAACAATTCTGGAGACAAAGTGATATAACCGACTTCAATCAATAAACATGCAACATGTCAAAACCATCTCTGTGACCCACATAATGTAGACTCTTGATTAATGAACCCACCTTACTTCGATATGTCACACCTCTTCATATGGGGGGATGTTATTTATCAAGAGGAATGCTTTGCTTGATGCCTCTACATCTCTAGGTCCTTCCGATCGGCTGACCTGTTTTGGGCTTAGCCCGGTTTCTATGCCATCAGCTGGAGCTTCGTTCGCTTGGTCGTGTCCTTCTCGGTGTCGCCCCGACTCACTGACTTTGAGAGAGTCACCCAGGAGCTGCGCCCTGAAAAGGCGCTCAAGCTAAAGGCACAATGCCCAAGATGAGCTACTGAGTCTGGGATGGTCAATTTGGCCAGTTGTTTGCAGCCTTGAAAGGCTTTCGCCCCAATGTAGGTCACTGAGTGAGCGATGCTCAAACTAACCAAAGAGCTACACTCCGCGAAGGCAGAATTCCCTATGTGAGTTATTGACACTGGGATGATCAATTTGGCCAATTGCTTGCAGCCTTGAAAGGCGCTCATGTCGAGTTGAGTTCAGTGGCTTGGGATTTCAACAATGAACCTGAATCGCAAGCGTAGCCCGGCTGGAGCATCTCACGGAATTTGTTTTGAACAACACACTCACAACGGCATCGGCAGCCAGCCCCGCTTCTGCCACCTTCTCATCATTCGTCAGCAGCCTGTCCCCAGCAACAATCTCCACCACAGTCGGGTTGCGAGTACATGTGTCCCAAGGCCGTCGTTCTCTGATCTGCTGCTTTAGCGCTGTAACTGTTGTCTCTGGCGTCACTTGAAGACAAAGTTCCGCGCCATTCTGATATCAGTCATTATCTGTCGATGTTTGTTAACACTTATCGCTCATGTTCCTTGCTCAAGTGTGCCATCAGTAGTTCTACAGGGCAGCCCAGTAGAGGGATATGCTGATGTCATGTAGATACTCCCCTGCAGATTAACATGGACCCCCCAAAACCACTGGGTTGTAGAGGAAAATGATCTTCCACTGGTCAATTCTCTGGTTCTATGTTAGTTTGCGGGTGAGTAACGACATCTTTGGTTCTTCCTGACTCCTTGACTCCCTGAAGAATTGCAGTCGGCTGGCAAACGGGGAAGCCATGCCAGGATGGTCTTCGGTTTCGTGTTTATTTCTTATGTTTTTTTCAGGTGTACTGATGGCTGAGGTGGGATCATTGAGTTACAAACACTTGTATAGACTCTTGATTAATAACCCTCCACATGAAGAGGTGTTTTAATTCAGTTGGTGGGGGGTTTTTGGTCAAGAGACATCAAGAGTCAAGAGTCTGCATGAGACATCATGTGAATACCCTACACTAGACTGTACTTCCATTGGGGTGCGTCGGCGCACCTCCACACGTCACGCCATGTAGCCCGTTCATCAGTTCAAATCGCCACACCTGCCAGGGGGATGCGTCATCCAACCGTCCACCTTCCACCTCCTCCGACGGTCGCCGACGGGTCTCCCGCACCAGGTCCCGGTAGGCAGGCGAGCGGAAGAGGGACACCCGGCAAATGTCCAGACCTCGGGGCTCGTGCGGGGACGGGAGTCCAATCCCACACCAAAACCGCCAGACTGATATGGCATACAGATGGCAGTGCCATGGATCCCAAACACAATCCCCAAACCACCACACTGTGCATGGCAGTGCCACTGGCAGTGCCACTGGCAGTGATTGGGAATGGAACAGTTCTTGCGTCCCTCGTGCTTTCTACGCAACACATGGGAACCTTGGATCCAAACTGCAGGGGATCACTTGGCTGACCACAGAAACATGAACAGACTACACATACAGACACGGTCAAGCTACCTGGGTGAAACGAACCGGGCGAAAAGGGATGAGATGACCCACGTTCGGGCTGGAGCGGGATGTGACCGCTGGTGAGATCTGCCACGTTCGAGGTGTGCAGCTTTGGCCAAAGGCTTAAGGCTAGTTGCGGCCATCTTTTGGAGGACAAACACTCCCCAAGCATCCATGGGACTGCAATACATGTGCCTACATTGGTTGATTTGGAGGGTCAATGCACCAGGAGTCACGGAGTTCGGGGCGCCCAACTTGGAGGAACATCCACTCACTTAGAGACAAAGACTCACAACCACCCAGGCCCTCCATGTGACTTCCATACCAGGAGTCACAGGAGTCGGTGCCGAACTTGGAGGATAGGCTGGATAGGGGTGCCCCAGTCACATCCACGGCCCCTGGATGGGACGAACAAAACCACCCAGGCCCTCCATGTGACTCCTGATCCAGTCGACGAAGGGGTGGACCATGGTGGACTGCACATCACGATCGTGGCACAAGAAAAAAGGTGCACGTCATGTGATCCAACTGTCCTCCAGCCCTAAGAATAGGGATCCCAACCAGAAACTTATTGGTAGAAGAAACACCTTCCCCCCAATCCATGAACTCCGGCTTCACAATCTTCAAGCCTTCTACCTATAGGGTCAAGCTAACAGTTAAAATACCCAGGTTGCGACGCGAGCAAACCAGGGAGCTGGTGACACACCTGGTCACTGGATGTATTTTTGGTCATTGACTCGCTGGAGATCTCCGGAAGCCTAACGTTGAAGCTTTTCACACCTGGTCCTGTTGAGTGAGGAAACCAATCAACATCATATCCAAATATCCATTGACTGGATGGGCCTACGACCCGGTTCAATGGGCAAACATTCCATACATGAAATGTTTGGAGTAGGGGTGCCCCACTCCTCCACACCAGCACCAAGTAGGCACCCAGCGCAGCTCATAAAGCTGACTTGCCACCAGGTGCCGCCTAGCTTCGGGCAGGATTGGATCGTCGGATGCCACGCATTCCCTTGAGAAAAAAATATGCAAAACGTCATGGCGGGCCATGCCATGGGGGCCATGGTTGGAACAAGATGCCTTTCTAGATTCTACTCAAAGGAACTTCTGTCATGAGTTGCTCGCACACAGTGACAGACTTCTTGCAGATACCTCCTGCACTGAACGCCGTGCTATCTCGCCTCACTGTAATGTCACACCCCAGGTGTTGAATGGATCTCCTTCTGGGTGCGTCGCATCATCCTCCCCCCCACTCACACAGACTCAGACATACACGCAAAGCCGCAGAACCCCTTAAAACATGTACAACGTATATATGTATATGCCAATGCTTATTTATTAATGATAAAAATAAATAAATATACGTATATATATATATATTAATTATAGTTATATAGCTTTTGCTCCATGCAGTGCACCCCAGCCAGCTGCTGGTAGGAAGAAAGCAGGCCAAGATCTAGATGACAATAAGGAACCATCTGACCACCCTGAAAGTGAACCGAGTGCGTAGTACGTACGGCTACACCTCCTTTACTGTTTCTGTGGCCAATGGCACCCCAAAAACTCTGCGAGTCCTGCCGGTGCTGGCCAAACTCTACCCAAATTTCAGAGCACCAAGTCATGGAGAACACCATCTTTTCCCAACCCACGGCGTCCCGTCACATGTCACCCCATGTAGTCCCTGACTAACATGACACACAGGACTGGCATTTTTCTGCTGCCCCAAACAGACACCTTTTCAATGACCAGACCAATGGCCTCCACACAAACAAGCAAATACTAAAAGGCCATTGCCTGAAATCACTCCATATCTTCCAATCCCATTAGCCGTGTCTGGGTTCCATTCACACCTTAGCCGCCAGAAACAACGGCCTCTTGGACTTCACCTGCGACCGGAAGCGCACGCCCAACCTGAAGCGTGCTTCACCGACGGACGTGGGGGTTCAGCGCATCGAAGGTGACGCGTAAGAGAAGTTCATACCAGCACCCCCTTGCAAGGAGTGCTGGATTGGACACCCCGAATCACAGCTGTTTGGGGCGATAAATAGACACCCCACCAGGAGGGTCCTGGAATCAGCTTTTCCTAAGGGGCTATAAATAGACTCCCTTGGAGGGTCTAAATCAACTAAATAGACACCCCTTCACAATCCTGGTGTAGAGTTATATAGCTGGAGGTCAATCATTGGCGCATGCCGGGAGGTTGGCTGGGAGGCGTCATCTATCGAAAATGCCGGTCGGTACATATAGCGGTACCTACCTACCAAAGCGTTGACTGGACAAAGCTGGAAAGCATTGACTCATATATGGTATATATATATATATACCCTAGAAGTCCAAAGACTATATTTTGACCAGCTGAAGTAAAGGATGTTCCCTTTCAGTTCCCCTAAAGACCATTCTTTTTATAGTCTTTGACTCCCAGGGTATATATATTGAATTTCAATACGTACTTTTACACAAAGAGATAGATAATGGTTCATAGGCTGTAAGGTAGGGTAGTCCAATGATGTCCGGCAATCTATGCATGATCAAGGTACTAATGTAGCTCATGTTTTCTTGTTCTGGTCCATTTCTCTCACATATGCCTCATCATATGCCTACCCAGTCTTCCTACTAACTTGGAAATTCCCACAATCGCCTGACATATCCTATATAGTTAAGAATCCCATCACCTGTTAAAACCGTCCAGCAGTGCCTCTATTGACATCAGCGTCGGCACGTGCGTTTCGGCCAGCGAATTAACCCAAACGGGGTTCCCGGGCTTGTTGAGCCAATGGATGCCCTGGCCGCCGAGGCTTTTTCACGACGCAGAAAGGGTGAGCTGGTGATTGGCTGGTGGGTGTTTTCAACCCACTTGAACCATATTAGTCAGAGGGTCCAATCATCCCCTACTCTACTTGGGGTTGAACATCAACATATCGGAAACCATCACCTATAGTTGGGATGGTCAAGCCAGGCGCAAGGCTTGATTCGGCTTCGAGTCCTCAAGCAAGACCGGTCTAGCAAGACCGGTGCCCAAACAACAGAGGTCTACTAGACTCTCACATCACGTGAGCCAGCCTAAGCACTTGGCTTTTGCCGTCTCTAGGGCAACAGACCCAGAAATTGGACTCCTGGCAGCTTCTTCCCCCACCGTCGCGCGCGCCTCAGGCGCCAGCTTCGCCACGGCCAGGCCCGGGCTCAGCAGCTCCCGCGCTTCGTCGGCACGGAGCTGGGACAGGGAAGGGCGGAAAGGAGGTTTTGGAGGGTTTTGGGGTGATGTAGCGATTCTGATTTTGTATGATTTTGTGGCTTTGCTCATGGTGTTGGTTCTTGTTTTGGATTTATGGCTTGCCAAATGATTTGTGGTGGCTTGCCAAATGAAAAAATAGACGATTGGGACGGATTTGGTGAGGAATCATGTGTGGAATACAGCAAGGCTCACAGAGCGAAGTATTCCAGATGGTCCCAGACTCAGGGTCCTTGGTGTAGACGACATGTCGAGAACCTGAGGGTTGTTGGTGAGGATCGGTGGGGGAATTAGGATCTGTCCCTCTCTCCCTCTCTCCCTCACGTGCTCTGGCCCTCTCCCTCTCGCATGACCCCCTCGGACTCTCCCAGCACCGACGGCCAACAGGTCATCAATTGAAACCTGTTAGGGCCTTTCCCAACCCTCCAGCCATCGGAGACCTGGCAGGGTTCGGTGCTGGTCTATGTCTCACTCACATGTGACCAATCATCATTGGAGAACTGCGGCACTTCTGGACCCGATGCTCAGGCCCGCGGCCTGCTACATCCTGCTACCAGGATGCTTGGAGGGAGGTTATCAATCCGGATCCAAGTGCCTTCTCAGGTGATTGGAGACACTGTTAATTATGTAGGTTTGGAGGGTTCAAGTACCTTCTGAGAAGGTACTTGGATCTCTAGGGCTTGGAGGGAGGGTATCAAGCAAACATTCACACCGACCACGCAGAGTGCGACGGACCCCTGCCGAGCCAGCCGATCTGCACCTCGTCCGAGCCAGCCGCCTCTTTGGCCCACAGGGAGCGTTCCAACCTCATCACATGTGCCGACTCTTGCGGAAGAAGTTGTGACTGAACCAAACCTTCTACCAGCACCTTCCAACAGGTTGTTTGGAGACCCTAACAGGTGGTTTCTGGGCACCGGACTTGTCACCAGGAAGCACCTGTGAAGTCGGGTGCTGCTATGGAATGCCCTTGGATCCAACCATCGTGGCCACCTGCCGCATCCGCTTCAGGTCACATCTGCCACCGCGCGGCTGCAAGTGGAGCCGTTCCCGATTCCAGGGCTCCGTGGAGTTCACGTTGCCCGAGCTTCGGAACAGCCCATCCTGGCCGCGCTCCGGGGGGGCAGGCGGAGTCCGCGGCACCGAGTAGTCCGGCCTTGGGCAGGCAGCCCTGAGCCTCTTTTCGGGGTGATACGGGGGGGGCCCTGGAAGGCTTGGCCCTAGTATGGATAGATCATGGAGCGGCAGCCGGTGCGAAGGTTCGCAGCCGGTGAAAACCGCACAGGAACCCCTTTTCCTCAACCAGTCCTGCTGCTTTTGCAGATCTGAACGGAACTGGTCGGTTACGTATGTTTTGATGGTTTCGTTGGATGTCAGGCATTTCCCGCCTCCAGTTCGTACCTTGTGAGGTTGGGACTGGGGTGGGTGCCATGTTCGGGTCCAGTCCGATCCCGAGGAGGTACGACTGGAGTTCGACTCATGGACGTCTCCTCAAATCTCCTAACCATGCCTTCACGTCCCTGTTTCCTAAGCCGTTTGCTTGCGCGGACGTGGGTCCTCCACGAGGGAACAAGTGAAAACCGCGCGCAACATGCCAATTGCTTTCTTGGTTGAGATGGAGTTGAGTGGGATTCTCTTGTCATTTCCGGAGTGCCGGAAGAGTTCTGCCTTGCCATGGATTTTGTGGTCGGAGCGACGGAGCCCTAGGCGCTACGATCCCGCAAGCGTTAACTCTGCATTCCATTCTAGCATTGGAGTAGGTAGACCCCAAACGCTCCATGGGACTGCCATATATGCCGACATAGGGGCCGTGAAACTCGGCAGTCCGGAGAAACGGCAGTCCCAAAACGGGTCGTTTCTGGGGA
This sequence comes from Durusdinium trenchii, assembly GCA_963970005.1. Taxonomy (NCBI): domain Eukaryota; class Dinophyceae; order Suessiales; family Symbiodiniaceae; genus Durusdinium; species Durusdinium trenchii. The sequence goes on from CAXAMN010026139.1 coordinate 1,134,775, forward strand.
ACCAAAGGATATGGCGGTGGTTCCAGGAACTCCCTCTGCTTCAGAGCGGACGTCGCATGGGGACGACGGTAACGAGAGACCGGAGCGAGCGGTGAGGTCCGGCAGTGCTTCCTTTCCTGAACCATGGCGTTCGAAGGAGCTGGACTGTTCAGCGGAAGATCTCTGCAGGATTATGGTGAGGACACCTGAAACAGGATTCCGGTCAGGATTCCTGCCGCCCATCTGCACCGGTTACATCTCAATTTGATCGATTCCGATCGCCACCACTGACAAACCTCATGCGGCCTCGTTCTCAAGCGAAGGTTGCATCATGGTCTGCTCTGAGCGAAGGAATGAGGTCGAGGTTTCGGTGCAACTGACACTGCGGCCCGCAGTTTCAAGCTTCTAACTTAGTAAGACACCACACAGCCTAAGGATGCTACAGCTGCTACATGCATAGACATGGTCATCAACTTGGCGTTTACGTACTGCTCCTTCCACGTGCGCATCGAAACTGACATTGATGGTGGGAACATCCTCCCCAGGGCTCCAACCATATCCTCAGAAGGTCATTAGACCCCCCCAAAATCCACCGTAAACACCTCCTCAGGTCCTCGGATCCAACGCTGGGCGACGTAGAGCGTCCCGACTTACGCCTTACGCGGCGCAAGGCCGCCACCAAAGACACACCCACACACCCACACACCCACGCATGCAGGCACGCAGACCCGGGCCAGCGGCCTCCCGGATCATCCAATCAGTGGACTCTCCTTCCGCGCCCAGCTCTCCTCCGCATGGTCCAATGGTCCGGTGAGGAGTCACCAATGAGAACCCCTACACGACTTATGGATCTCCAGACAGGGCACTCCGATTTTGGAAGGTCCAGGCCTCTAGGACTCACGGTGGACATGTGGACATGCGTCGAGTCGACGAAGTGGACGTAAAAAGGAGACTGGAAGAGACCCACCTGGAATCCTGACAACCACTGTACCAGGACCCGCCAAGGGGTGCCCAATGGAAGCCCATAGGTAGTGTGGGGTAGTCCATTGGACACCCCTTGGAGGGTCCACGTATAGAGGAAAATAGTCCTCGATCCAAAGAATTCCAAACCACTGGAGTTACATGGAGTCACATGGAGTTGGGTGGTTTTGTTCGTCCCATCCAGTGAGTGGATGTTATGGGAACCCCTATCCTCCGCACCCCTGTGACTCCTGCCAGGGGCCCTCAAAACCATGAAAAATATATAGAGGTTTTCACAATACAAAAACCATGTTTTTTGCTAGGGAAAACCTGGTTTTTGATGGTCTGTGGGGCTGGTGGTATCTATTTTGTCAGGTTCCATGTGGATCTCACACCAGGTGTCGAGGCCGCCGATCGCTACCGGTCCACCGGCCCGATCGGGCCGTTAAGATCTGGGTGTGTTGGGAAGAGGAGCTGGCGAAACAAACGAAAGGCCCCGTTTCCAGACCCATTCCAACCTTTAACTTTAAGCCTTGGGGGGGCTTTTGGAAGCTGAAAAGGAGGCTTGGGGCCCTTCATCACTCTGTGCGAGCACTCTGAACTGCAGCTCCTGCACCATAGAAGGAGGCCACCTCCAAATTGCCCAAGAACATCCTCGGCCGCGCTGCTCACCTGACCCGCCCTACCCGAAAAGTACCTGGAGCCCATGCTCAGCACACCAGGACCCGCGCGCACACGCGCGACTCGAGCGAGTTCCGGTCGCATCAGGAAAAGCTCTTTGTAAATCACCTGAGACATTGAAGCCCTGTGGATCCACACACCGAACCTGAGAAGGTGAGACTATTGAAGTAGTCGCCAGGAGGGCCCAGTCATACCTTCTGAGAAGGTATGCGGATCCATAGAGAAGAGAATCGCACATCGTCGAACCATGCCTTCCGATCTCTTACCATCCTGTTGGAAGTCGAAAAACAGAGCTCATGGACTTGGAAACCATGGCCAAAACATCCCCAAATCTATCGTCCTGCAAATGCTCCCTTCAACCAATTCAAGGGAATCATCTGGCAAATCTTTTCACCAACCCGTGCCCCAAACACGCTAGCCCAAAGAGGTTGAACAGCCCTATAGCCTATCCCATATGTACTGTATACAGGGCCCCAGTTCAGGTCTCTCAACCTCTCTTGGCCGCCCTCCTTCGGCGCCCGGACGGCTCCAGCCACGCCTGGGGGAGCACCGAGTTTCGGCGACCGCAGCTTCCTAACCCAGGCACTCCATACCAGCACCCCTCCAGCAGATGCTTCCTGATGTTTCCTGTTTCCGGGGGTGACAAGTCTGGTGCCCAGGTTCACCACCTGTGGTCCCAAAACAGCCTGGCCAGGAGGGTCCTCAGGGAGAACCCCAGAATCGCTTTGGTATGTTTTCCTTCTTCCAGGGCGCTGCAATGCCTGGGAGGTCTCCATCTTTACTCCTTCTAGGTGGGTCCAAGCCCCAAGCCCTAACACCTCCTCCTGGGAGTATGTCCGGAGAAAGGGATGCATCCAGACCCAAACACTCCATGTAGTATATGGAATATCTACATACATTGGAGTGGTTGAAAGGGTAAAAATCTAGGTCAATATGTCAGCGTCCGGGCCAAAGAACCCAAGATTTGAAGGGAGATTTGATCCCCATGATCTACCTGGAGCGACCTTGATTTGGGATCACCACCCCCAACTTCTGGTCTTTTCTGTTCAAACAGGGGTCATGTTTGGGTTATTCTGGGTCGAGGTATGTCGAGGTATGTATTTGCTTAACTTTTTGGACCTAGAAAAGTATGTTAATAATTTGGGCTTCGATTTCTATGCAGTTGTCTGACCAGAAATTGGCGGGTGGCTTCCACCAGATTTCGTCCAACTTGGCTCTTCAAAGGTTGAAGGTGGGGATAACAACCCAGCAGAAACAGGCAACCCAGTCCCAATCAGAAAAAAGTCTGGATGTTTCCCAAGTTCTAGCCACCCCCCCTATGTTTTCAGGATCTCAAGAATGCCATACTGGGTTCCAACCAGAACTGTTTCTGGTTGAGACTGGGACACCCCAGCAATGATGGAGTTGGTCGGTTCTCTCCTGTCCCTCAGAACCAACGCCATGCCATCGACGTAACCATGTGATCGGAGCCAAGATGGCCAAGTATATCTACCAAGAGAGGTTGAACAGCCTTATAGCCCATCCCATACGTACCACTATGCGGTCCTAGTTCAGGTCTCTCAACCTCTCTTGGTAGTCTTGCCAAGCTGTACTGGCTCAAAAAGGGCCTGAACACATCAAAAGGGTGAGTTGCGACACGGTTGGTCGAGAAAGCCGCAGAGCCCTATGGTCAACCACTCCATGCCAATTCGCGTATAGTCTTAGGTGCAAAATGCACAACTAGCCGCTGTCAACCCCCCCGACCCTAAATAATGAAACACATCATTTCAATCTAACTTCACATCATGGCACGAAGCAACAGAAAAGCTGTTTATGTCCGCGTCTTTCTTCCCAGCTTTTCAGAAAACACCCTGGTGTAGGGCCTCAGGATCCGTAAGCCAGGAGAGGAACCGCCAAAGCATCACTTGCGCACGAAAGGCCTGGCGCGGCATCGACCGCCGACGATGGCCGACGCTCCATGGGATTGGAATAGTTGCAAACATGTACCTCATTAAAATGACCCATCCATCTACCAGGGTCATCCTGTCTGGGTGTCCTGGCTAGACCACCCTATACCCTACGTAAACAGGTCTCCTACTCCAGGGCACCCGGACAGGAAGTGCTAGGTATAGGTCATTCATGGTCATTATTCGATACATGCTGGCCAGCATGGAGTGTCACTTCCATGTCTTCTTGGGCTCTGCTCGTGTCCACTCAGCCGAAGCCCCGGAAACGGAGCGTCGCTGGCCGAGCTGAGGCAAGCACCAGACCATAAAAGCATCGCCGGGCCCCATGCTGGATGGAACAACCATCAAAAGCCACCACCTCAAACCAGAGCCCCCTACGGGGTGTCTAAGTATAGCTCCTTAGAGGTGATTCGGGGTGTCCATTAACCCCTTTTAGGGGGCTCTGGAATAGGTCAAGAGATGTTAAGACCCACGGTAGGTCACGGTGCCTTGGGTGGTTGGAAGGTGTCATTTCCTCCATGCGCTCATCCTCCTCCATCCGACCCCCAAACTTCTTGAACAGCTGGGGCATCCGACCCCGATCTCCAACCAGCTGTCACAGTCAACAGCTGGAGCGTATTTCCAACCAGCTGGGGCTCCGCACCACGGCCTGCCGCATGGAATGAACGGAGAGCAACAGGGGCCGGAGCCAGTAGCGTTCCTGCGAGCGAAACGCAAACAACGGGAGTGGCATGATTGATCCATCAGTTGATGGCCGAAAGAGGTGACCATGTACATGGATGACATGGGTCAAAGACCTGGGTGTTCAATGGACACCTACGTGTTGTCTGGGATAGTCCACCCATTACTTACACCCCAAGTCCGGTATACCTTGGATCGAAAGTGCTCCAGCCACTGAAGCTATAGATCCATACTCCCGAAAGCACAAGTTCACCAAATGTCAAAATTACTTTACTTCGAGTGATCCCCACCATGACATTCAATCTGCCATTCTATCTGGCAATCTATCTGACATACTATCTGACATACTGTCTGGCATGCTATCTGGCATTTTGTCTGGCATACTATCTGTCATTCTATCTGGCATATCTTCTGGCATTCTATCTGGCAATGTATCTAGCAATCTATCTGACACACTATTTGGCATATCTTCTTGCAGCATTCTATCTGGCAATCAACCTGCCATTCTATCTGGCATTTTATCTGGCAAACTATCTGGCATACTGTCTGGCATACTATCTGGCATTTTGTCTGGCATACTATCTGTCAATCTGGCATATCTTCTGGCATTCTATCTGGCATAGTTTCTGGCATTCTATCTGGCAATGTATCTAGCAATCTATCTGACACACTATTTGGCATACTATCTGGCATATCTTCTTGCAGCATTCTATCTGGCAATCTACCTGGCATTCTATGTGGCATTTTTTTCTGGCAAACTATCTGGTTGAGGTCCAGCGGTGCACACTGCGAGGGGATCCTTGCGGTTGAGGTCCAGGGGTGCACAACGCGCTCGGATCCTTGCGGTTGAGGTCCAGGGGTGCACACTGCGATCGGATCCTTGCGGTTGAGGTCCAGGGATGCACACTGCGATCGGATCCTTGCGGTTGAGGTCCAGGTGTGCACACTGCGAGGGGATCCTTGCGGTTGAGGTCCAGGGGTGCACACTGCGATCCGGAGCTGGCCAGACAAGATCGGCGAAGCAGATTGGCGATGAAGATTGGCGAGGAAGGAAGCAAGGAGGAAGGAGGAAGGAAGGAGGAGGAAGAACAACTGTGATAAAATCTAACAACCCTCACCTGGCAGGTGGTGAAAAAGAAGAGTTGCGACCTCCTCAAACCTCCTGAAGAAATCCCACACCTCCCTTGGCGCCTTAGCCCTTTTTCTCGCCGCGCGCAAAGACGGCCGCGCGCCAACGGCTTCGATCCGAACTCACGTCTTCGGCATCTGGACGCTCGGACGCTCCAACGACAAGGGGAAAGGCCATCCCAAAGGCCACGAAAAGGCGGTCGACGGTTCGATCAGGACAGCTGGTCGTTCGTTCGCTGCAGTGCACCGAAAGGGTGGGCGGGTTCTGTCCGGAGAATCAACACGGGCTGGCCAAACAGGTGCAACGTGCGGAGGGCTGCGAAAATCCAACACGGAGGGCTGCGAAAGAACATGGAGGAGTGACGGAGGGTTGTGGTGATGTGCTGACGTGCGAGCCATGCTGACGGTGCCTTTCGTGTGTCTTCTTTTTTCCGCTGTAGGGCAGTACCCCAACACTCCATGTATGGAATATATGCCTACATTGACCCCCCTGGCACCACCCCAACTGATCGGCAGTCCTATGGTAGTCCCATTGGTCGCGTTTTGGGGGTAGGGTGGTGCTTAGGGTGGTGCTTGTGAAGTTGGTCTCACCCTTCCGTCTTAGCTTCGACCGCTCAGACGGACAGGCTTGGGACGATCCCGAGCACCTTCGTCCCCTGCCAGGTCTGTGGGGTGTCTTCGGCCGCAGCCAAGAACGCTCGAATCAAAGCGCGGCCTTTTGCGAGGTATTTCTCTTGGCGTGATATACATATAAAGGATATCGTCATCCTCAAGTAGGTGGGCATCACAGCAATGAGCATTCAAGTTTCAAGTATATTCAAGTTAATTTGTATTATATGACACCTACCAGCACCTTCAAAGGGGTTACCAATGGAAGCCCCTACCCTACTTAGGGACTTCCATTGGACACCCTTGAAGGTCCAGGTGCGAGTACCTTTTTGGATGCAGTCTCCTCTGTGTTCGAACAATCTATGCTTGCGTCATCTTGACATCAATGAATGTTGGGTGTGGCGTGGTTAGAGGCGGTGCATGTTCTCCAACCGCTTTGACCCCAAAAAAGCCTCCCAAGGGATAGTCTGTCCATCGGAATCATGGTATAACCAAGCAGCACTTGTTGAAAGAACACCAAGGAGTACTATGTCCGCTTGCCCAAGTTCGTCCGGAGCACGGAACTCATCCATACCCAAAACACACTCATGAAGGAACATAATTACATAATAATATATATTATATATATATTATATCAGCTGGTTGAACAGGAGTGAAAGGTAACTCCATGTAAATCCTGACTCGGAGCGGCCGTGTGTTCATTTACTTCTTTTCCTTTTTTTCGGAGCCCAGTGGTGGGCGCGCAACCACGCTTCACAGGGCTTGGTCCACAAATCCACCATCCTTGGGAGAGGGTGATAGATGGAAGACTGACCTTCAAACCGGTCGCACAAAGTGCTTTGCCAGCGGTGAGCAGTGGTGGCACATCCCAATTGGACATGTGATCTTTCTTAAGATTTCAAGTGCGGCTAGGCTCCCTATTGTAGGATAGGGGGTCCAAAGATATAGGTCAAAAGCGGCCCCTCCAATCACCATGACCCAAGAATCCTTCGAACCCATAGCAGGGGTCAACGAAGGACCCTCTTGAGGCCTTGTCAATTTGGAGAATTATGCAAAACCTCCGGAGGCCTCCAGGTCCTGGTCCTCCAGTGTCCTTCTCCACTACTCGCACTACTTGCAACTTCCTGTACCGAGGTTCCCATGCCCATGCGATCCCATCTTCGCCAGCACCACCTCCACTGGCACCCGGCACCGCCGGCCTAAGAGCGCTGTGCATGTGTGCATGCTGCGCGGCGCTGCGCGCGGTGCAGCCGAAGTGGGCCGAACGACCCAGGCGGGCGATGGAACAACACCGAGCGGTGGCCTCTTTTGGGGGGGTCGATTCGATGACTCCCTGATTTAGCGGATCAACATCCAGGGGGAGTCTCTATGAACTACCTATAGCGATTGGGTGGAGAATGGCCTCTGTCAGAATGCAGCAGTTTATACCGATTTATACCTGAAAGATCCCCCTTGACTGGGGCAACATCCTGCCAGAACTCCATCTTATAGAGAATACCGTCTATAAAATGATATGACCATCATATTTCTCTATAAAATGAAGAACCAACCTTTCTATAAAATGGATAGCCATGTCCAGGCCCATCCACGACAAAGAGGTTAGAGGCCAAGCCTGGGATCTTTTTTAGATGGGTTGACCTTGAGTTGATATCCTCATATCATTTGAAGCAGCTGACTTCTATAAAATGACTTTGCCACAGCAGGTTTGGTCAGCGTATGCTTCACTTTTCATGTTTTATCTCTATCCTTTTTGTTCGTCGCTCCTGCAGTCTTCTTCTTAGAACCATCCATATGTTTTTTTTGTTTTTATTGTTAGTTGTTTTTCTTAACAACATATAACAAAATGTTCTCCAGTCTGATTTGTCCAGGCTTGCGTCTTCGAGCCAGCGAAACAATATCACCCAAAGCAGGCAACTGTTTTGAGCATTTTGTCTAAGACATCTGTGTAAAACCATATGTTCTCTATAAAATGGATATGCTCCTGAATGAGAGGCATTCATCTGCCGACACGTGTCTCTTTCTTAAAATGCATTGCCTCTCTCTGTCATGGTCCTTTCCACCAATCCCCCCCTCTACTCTATGAAATGATGTTGCCTCCTCTTATGTCCGTTATCGGAACGGACCATTTCTATAAAGTGAACCTCCTTATCCCATTTCATAGTGGAAACAGATGCTCATTTTATAGAGGACCAATCATGGGGGATCCTGAAAGTACAGTTCCAGATCTTAGATTCGATCGTCCTAAAGCGCGTGCTTCGTTTCTATTTTTCGGCTTTGCCATTCTCGCCCAAACAATGAATCACAGTCGCTCAAATCAAAGTGGTGTGCCTCTGAGGATTTAAACAACTGTGCAATCTGAAACAGATGTGGGTGAAACCTGGCGAAGCATGAGTATTGCAGCCGCAACCCCACCCAAACTATATATGGAATGATTGGACTACTGCAACCCTAGCTAACCATCATTGGACCCTCCGAACTGGAGGGTTTTGACCCTGGTCTAGCAGGGGATGGACCCTGAAAACCTTCACCGAGCAGAGGGTCCTGGATTCTGAGTGACAATTCTATCTTTGGATTTCTCAGTTTTCACCCACCAAATGGGCAACTGGTTTGGATCGATCAATCTTGGAGAACGTCCCCATCTGTAATATTATGTTTGAGAAAGGTGTATAACTGTAAAATGGAAGCAGCAATGATACCTCTAGTCAAGTCATCCTCTAACTCATGAAGTTCATGGTGGACTTCATGAGCAATTCCTCCCAAAATTGGTCTTATTCTTCAACAACCACTTCCCCCCGCAATGCAGACCACATGGACCCTTTTCAAATTGACCCGTGGTTTGCTTCCCATGTTCTGAAGACCAATCCGGCCGCGCTTTTGGAGTTCCATGTGGGTCAGCCAGATTATATAACGATAAGCATACATGGAGTAGATATATGAACCAGTTTTAAACATAATATAAAAACTGAGCTTTCCATTACATGTGTTGGGAATTTTTTACCATCTTCTACCCACTTCCCAGACATGACGATCTTTCTTGGAGGCAAGCCATGAACTCCCAACGCCTGCTTCACACTGGAACCGACCCAGCCCGTTCGTCCACGTGACAGGCGTCCACGTAGGGCCGCGTGTTCTCCTCCTGTGCCCGGAGACACGCTCGGCCCTAAGCTCACAGACCCGGACGGCTGGAGCCGCCGTGTCTTCGTTTTGGTGGGACGTTTGGGTGGGCCTTCTTTGGAGGTTACTTGGAGCCCTAGAGGTCAACTGGTACCCAGTCGCTGGTCGTACGGGTGCAGTGATGAACTGACACCCTATCGTGATGGATCCTCTGTAGTATAAGTTCACCTTCGTTGATAGTGCAATGAAATTGTTTCGACCCAAATACCTAAGAAACAACAAGAAAGCCTTTCTGACCCACATCTACTCCTTCAATCGCTGTAGCATTGTGTAAGAGAGTGGGACATTGTGAAAACATGGGGAGAGCCGTGTTTTAAATTGTTTGCCCTTGTTCTCTCAGCGCTTGTGATTTGACAACTGAATGGTCTACAAGTACAACACTAGCCTCCACAACCTGCCACCCTGGAGAGAAAAGTGGATTGTTTCCGGACCAATGGCACAGAGCCCAATGTCGTTGGTTCATATCTATGAACTCCATCTAAAAGACCTCTTGGGGGTTGTGCGGTCCAACCTCCCTGAAGCGTAATGATATCCCCATTGGTCTTCTTCGGCCCAAGCGTCGTAGGAGGCGATCTCATCCTCCGTGCTCACGGCCGCAAACAATGGAGGCGTCTGGGCATTCACCGCTTTCACCGTGTTGAAGTCAATGCCCGGGTAGCCCAAACGTGTGAGCCATGGATCCCAAGCAGGCGTTTCCTGGCCGAAGCTCATCGTCTCTCATGGAGGAGACCTGGAAGAGACCCCACAGGGGAAGCTGAAAACCACTGGGTTGTAGAGGAAATCCGCCTTCCAAAGCGTTAATCTGCCTGCATCTCTCATTTCCAGGGCCGCGGATGATTCCGACGTCTCAAAACTTGTGCATATAATATTATATTACGTAATCTTTTACCGACTGTTACTGGTAATGGAACATACTCTACCAACAGGTGAGAGGGGATGAACAACTGTGAGCTGGCAAATGGGTCTCGTGTCAAGAAAAAGAGCCTGCCCTGGGCAGGTAAGGCAGTTGCAGCCCAAGCACCACATCAGTCGAGCCATAAATGAGGATATGAAAGGCCAGCAAATGCCTCAAGATTCCAAAACGAACGCAAGGAATCGATCCAACGGTGTGGGTTCACCGTGTTCTTTGGGAGTCAGTGTCACCCAAAAACCTTGGCCTCCACGCGTGCCGGCGTCACACGTCGTTGCGGGGATCACGAAGACGGGAGGTGTTGATGCCGACGTCACCTCCGAGTGAGACTGACCTCCATGTTCCAGGAGGCCGATCTTACCTACACTCATGGAGAAAATTGTCCTCCAAGGAGCCATTTTCCACTTCCACGTTAGTGCTCCAGGGTCCCAGTTCCGGTCTCTCAACCTCTCTTGCTTTCAAACAGATTTACTAGATGCACCATTGTTGAAGAAGGTCTTGCAGCATCTTAGCAGCCCTCCCCTGAAATCAGCTCGAGGATCCGCCCAGTAGATGGGCATGGGGTTCCCACCATGTTGCAGGACTTCTTCTTTGAGGAGCCACCTACAGAAAAAAAGGTCCGGGAACAGTCTCACCAAGTTTGAAGGCTTCACCTTGTCATTTACCTATTCCAGGTGAATATCCCAAGCACTCCATGTGTGGAATAGTTACCTACAAAAAAGTCATGGTTTTCATGCATATACATGTATATACGCAAGTAGTCCAGTCGGATGGTCTAGGTATCGAAGCATCCTTTAAGACTGCCCACAGGATTCCCATAGACTTACGCCCTGGAATATTAACATGGAACCTGAAAAATTGAACTTTGGAAGACGTTGGAAGAGTATTTTCCTCTACAACCCTGTGGTTTTCAGGTTCCATGTTAATTCTCTAAGGAGTAAGTCTCTCCACCTCTCTTGGCTTCTGCCAATGCACAGACCCCGGCTTCGACCTCCCCAACCGGCGTGACGTTCGTTCGACGGAGGAGAGCCCAGGGGCGGGTGGTGAGTGGCGAGCACCGAGGCCAGATGTCCTCCGGCAGAGAAGCCCAACACACCGATCCTCAGAACCCAGACACGACCCATGGGACTGCCATCTATGCCGCCCCATTGACCCCCCTGGCACCACCCCAATTGATCGGTAAATATGGCAGTCCCATGGAGTCTCTGGGGAATACCTTTTTTGTTCCACGGAACGTGTTCCAAGCAAGCTGCCTAAGCTTAATTAAGAGTGATGTTATCATGCACTGGGATCAGAAGAAAACACATGGACAGCACTGATATTTCCATGGGGGTCCAGAATGATTTTTGGGCGTTGAAGTATAAGTCTCGTGAGTCTAGGGGAAAGATCTTAGAGAGATCTTGAAATCTGACTGTCAACCATCCAATGCATGAAGTGAAAACCCAAGGGAGTTCAAACACAATATCCGGTTTTGCATCACGGAATTTAAACAAAATAAGAGTCAGTGATAAACCAATGTTTTTTTCTCGCAAAAATCCACCAAACCTTAGCTACCAAAAATATTACTAAAATATGTGTGCAATGTGAACTCATACAGCAACAGTTAACCTTTAAACACACAAATTCCGCATTACATCGTGTAAGTGGGTGTCCGAATGAGTTTGTCTGCAACTGCTGCAACTACCAATGTCCACATCCATCGCCAGTGGAAGACATGGTGTTCCTTGACTCCATACTGGTAGTGAGTCCTGGTCCCAGGCGGTTTCCATGAAAAACAACACCTGCAGTGTGTGTTTACGGGTTTAACGGTTAACGAAAACCACGGTTATGTGTTTTTCTGGACACCCTGCAGTTAAATTTGTGAAAGGTGATGTGCACAGCCCTTAAGGTGCACGCGTCATGCCACAAGAGGTAGTCTGGAAGTGACTATGCTCAGTGGTATGGGTGGGCAAAGGTTCACGAACCGCAACATTAAAAGGACACCAAAAACCACCAAATCACCAGGATCACATCCACCAAATAGTCAATAGTCCACTTTCTTCCAAGCTTCGGCCGTTTTGCCACCTCCTCGCCGATGAGGCGCAACGCCTCCAAGCCATCCTCCAGCTGTGCCGGCCAGAAATGTCCCTCTGTCCGGAGCCGAAAGCCTCACGGCGGCCGCTGTCCGGTCGCTGGAACGAGGTGGGCTTCGGATTGGTGGTGGGCACGGAACGGAGCTCGGCGGTGGGGTGAAAACCATGTCGGAGTGGCCAGCTGTTGTCACATGTGGCCGCAGGTGTGGTTCAAGAACAGCTGTCAGTACAAGACTTACCTCAGTCTAGAACTAGAAACACATGTTCAGCAAAAAACGATAACAACCGATTCAATGTGCCATTGCCGGCCACTAAGTGATACTAAATGCCCTGAACAAATTGAAACCTTCTCCCCCAAAAAACTCCATGTACCGCAACCTCTAACAGGCCGGTCACCTGTAGAGTCGGGTGCTTGAATGGAATTAGCTAATTGCATGAATGGATGGGTCATTTTCATGGAGTAGATATGAGCACATACGTATTTAACTGTTCCACTCCCATGGATGGCCTGGAAATTTTATCCTGAATATACATTAAGAGAGGTAATAGAATACCCGCACCACCATGGGGGGTTACAACTGATACTCCCGCCACCATCTAGACCCTTTGACCTCCCAGAAGCTATTTATTTTATGGACACCCCTTGGAGGGTCCTGGTAGTGATTCCAGTGGTGCGTCTTTTGGGGGAAAAGATGAGCCTTTCAAGGCCTTAACCACGATGCTTTGGAGGTCCCCAAAAAACAGCTGAAACCTCACTTCTAGGGACGTCCTTCTCTTTAGGTCCTTTCTTCCAAAAGTCCCACACACACGTCGTCCCTTCGCTTCGCTTCGCTTTCGCTCGTCCGTTCGCTCCGCTCGTCCGTTCGCTCCGCTTTCGCTTGCCCGGGAGCGTAAGATGTAGGCCGCGAGGCCCAAGCTTTGGAGCCAAAGCGCCACCTCCAAAGGACCCCTGACGTCGAGTAGCGAGTTGGCTTCGCTGCGAATGAGCTGGGATGGGCGGAGGGCTGGCCAGCTGTGGCCCATCGGTTTTTGGAAAAGAGTGGAGGTTGGATGTTTCACCTAGCTCCTTAGAGGTTAAGAGGTATCCATTAACCACCCCTTAGGGGGCCTGGTATAGACCTCTACCCTGGAAGTCAAGTCGACTACTTTTAAAATGGGAAGGATCTGGTTTTGTAGTGTAAAACCCTTAGTAAAACAATGGTTGCTCGGTAAAGACTATTAAAACCATGGTGGTTCGACTTCCAGGGTCTATACACGGAACCGGAAAAATTTCGGGGTCCAGAACCGGGAAAGCCACACGCGTTCTCGGGGTGGGTGGGTTAGGGGGAGCATTCTTCAGATCTTCACGTCCGGATCCGGCTCACCGGTTCCCCCCGGCACCGCGCGTGGTGGTTTCGACCGAAGTGGGGTTTCCACCTCGCTGCGACCGGCCTCAAGTTGCAGTTGTCCTCGGTGAGGCTTGCGAGAAGTGAGGGATCGAAGAGGGTGTTTTTTTGGGTGGGGTACCCAGTGCCATGCCCATCGCCTTCATCAATGCCATCCATGGTTCCAGTGCCGAACTTGAAGGAAGTCGGGGTGCCGAACTTGTCAGATCCACTCACCCAACTCCATGTGACTCCTGATGCTTCTGCGCTGCCATCGTCAGACATGATCCTCATCCAAAGAGTTAACATACCAGCACCTTCCGCACTCGGTGTCACCTGGCTGAAAGTCCACACCGGCCCAGCCCACTACTAGACTGGATCTCCAGCCAGGGCACCCTGTGGAAGGTCCAGGTATGTTAACATGTACCTAACATGAACTGTTGACATCTAAGTCCCAGACACTCCATGGGACTGCCATATATACCATACCTATACATTGGGGTGGTGCCAGGGGGGTCAATGGGGCGGCATAGATGGCAGTCCCATGGAGTGTATGGGAGTGGCATTGCAGGCCCCCCATGTCCCTGATTAAACTAGCTGATCGGGGTTGCAGGGGAGCTCCAGGAGCAGCTTGGAACGGCTCGGCTGCCGTAGCTGGGTGATAACCCCCCCCGGCTTCATAGTAAACGCCTCCTCCAGCTCGCAACAGCCAGAATGGCCAGGGGAAGTGATTCCCGGCCTTAAGTTGGTTGCATCAGCTTGCATCCCCAGGGATCCAAGTACCTTCTCAGAGAGTATGTGGATCCCTGGGGCATTAAATACATGGACAACACAAGCTCTTCCAGATCGGAACCACCAAGAAGCCATCAGTCCCTGATGACATCGCGTGCCACCCACCGGTGGGAGACAAGATGAGAGACAGAAGGCGGACACAAGAAGACCAACAAGAAGAGAGACAACAAGGGAAACAAAAGGAGGATTCACTTGCATATGACCAACAATAAGATTGTCCAAAAAGAAACACCAAGCGTCACCAGCACCAGTCTGCACTGACAGTCATCCCGCTCACAGTCATTCCGCTCAGTCTTCCCCCAGCTAGCTCACCAAGTCTCATAGTTCCCTCCCGGCAAAATCAGCACCGCAGCCCTTGCCGCTCCACGTGCCGCTTCAGCACCAGCAACCAGCACGAGCTGCGCCGGGTCCACACGGGCATCGGCGCGGGGGCGCAGGGGGCGCACCTGGGGCGGAACTGCAGGAGGACGTCGGTCCTGTGCGACGGTGGCGCGGCGCCGTGTCACCTGTCGAAGTGATGGTCGAAGACTTCTTAAGAATCACGGAAAGGTGTATGATCACGGAAAGGTGGAAAGACTCTAAGACACTAAGACTCTAAGTCACTCTAAGACTCTAAGTCATGTTGCAATCATTCCTGATCTGAGATGATTTCTGGGTATTTCAGTTTCAGTGCTTCGAAGCATTCTTGGTGAGCTTTGAAGCAAATGTTGCATCATTAGATCAGTGTGAGGTCATAAGTTTTCACACGCTCGACACTCAAGGTCACAAACCACGGGGCAACCATCCCTCTTGAAAGGGGGAGCTCTACAGAACTCAAAAGATATCATGATATGGCACCATTCAGGATCTCGCGTGGCGCGAATCCCAACGACTGTTTCTGGTCCAAATGTGCACACAAGTTTTTTTGGGGGAGAGGCTCCTCTGTATCGAGAGGCGTCATCTCCTGTCATTTCATGTCCTCTCCGCGATACCCCTTCCCTTTGCCACTTCCAGGGCCTCCGGTCGAATGTGAACCACCTGCATCAGGGCACAGAGTCGACTGTTGCACGACTCGACGAAGGCGACCGCACCGACCACGGCGCCATACGGTGCCCTGGGGAGGATCCAGGCTGGTTGACATGTGCAAGTCATCTTTGGCGCACACCTGGCTTAAAGCACATGCAGGCTGCAAGAAGTTGGCAGCGCCGCAGCTTGGGCAAGAAGGGGCAAACATTTGTAATCCTATTCCAAGAGCCGGCATGAATCTTGCACCAGTCACAATATGAATCTGCATGAAGGTCTGAACCTGGTGGATACTTGGCCACACGGATAGCCTCCTTACCCAGCGTCAAACACATGTGAAGACTCTCCCTTTTTGGAGTTTGCCATGCATTTGTTGTGATCTTCTCCACCCAACAGCTGACCCACCGATCCTTCCAATGTCAAAGCCAGAGACGCGCCTGCCGCTTCCCCTTTCCTTGCGCTTCGACCCGCTTCGACGACGTTTGGGGCGTTGAACGGAGATCCCACTCCGATGGACACCGCAAAACGACGGACGCCCATCTTCCAGACCTGGTCGACCGGGACACCGCCCAGGAACAGGCTGGGAACAGGCTGAAGAGCCAAAAGGGAGAAAGGGGTGGTCAATGGATGATAGGGATGCCTCTGACCCGGCCACCTATTGGAACTTCCCTGTCTGGAACCCCAAACAACCAGAAACAAATGGTTGTTCCAATATGGCAATTGAAATCCTTTACATAGCAAATGGTTGTTTGGGGAAACATCAATTTCTTTCTGGTTGTTTGGGGTTCCAGGTGGGGCTCCAACCACATGTTGAGAGGGTGGTTGGGTGAGGTGCCAGGGGAGTCTAACTACCTTCGAAAACAATGTAGTTGGAGCCCCGGGTTCAGGACGATTTTGGGAACCCAACCTCAAACTGCGAGCAGCGAAGCCAGCCTCGAGACTCACTCGAAGTCTGTTCGACAGTGGTCACCCGAACCAAGAACTTGACAAAAAGGCCAATGATAGATAAATATATATATATATATATGTACTTACCTAGAGACCGCTTGACCTCTGATCAGAAAAAGGCCCGAATTATGCGAATTATGTAAGGTGGTTCGTAATCCAAAATAGAGGTCATTCAGATTCTAGGCAAGGACACTGAGCACCTCTTTCCCTCGCTCCTAGCTGCCTCAAGCCTGACACGTATGATACATGTTTCATTTGGATGCTTCAGTAGGTCAATCCATTCCCATGCAGCGTCTGGGCAACACTTCATTATGCCGTAGTACCAATGTACCCAAGTAGGATCACACAACCTCTCTTGGAATGTCCCATTTGGATCCAATTGTTGGTGCTTCAATCCCCCGCCATGCACGCCACTTCGATCGCCAAGTTGCCCTTCTTCGCCCGCGGCGCCTCTGCCACCGCCGCCTCGACGTCGACCGGTGCGGGCGGCGGTGGCGGTGGCGGCGCGGGCCGCGCGGCACGGCGGAGCGTGAAGAGGAAGAGAAGCAGCTGCAGCGCGAGAAGGCACCAGGAGAGCTCTAACATGGCGGGGCAAATCCAGCAGCAGCTTGGAATGATAGTTGATCGTAGTTATTGCATATTATTGCCTTCTACTTGGTCGATCTATCCCGGTGTTTGAAAACGAATCCTATCGATCTGAATGGATGATGGAGAGGCGACATCGAAGGCTTTCGGAGTTCGCATCCCATCTACCAGGACCTTCCAAGAGGTATCTGTAAATAGCAGCCTCGTAAAGAGGTGATTCCGGAGTATCCCAAACACCACCAGGCCATTTCGTGTCAGGTCCTGGTTTTTCGTGTCGGACCTGCTGCGTCGGACTGCTACCCGTCAGTCCGTGCGAGGACTGGTGCGCTTCGGCCCAAGATCCGGTACATGTGATGGAAGAACATAGCATGTGACCGGCCAATCCAGGCCAATCCCGTGGATCAAGTCGGCATAACGGCCAAACAACTTCTTCTCTCTCTCTCTCTCTGTCTCTCTCTGTCTCTCTCTCTCTCTCTCCTCTCTCTCTCTAACTCGTCCTGGAGACGTCTCTGTGTGAGACGCCCAGTTCTGCAACATTCCCCTACAGGCTAAACATTTGTTGGCGATTTGGGAAACCATGTGGAAATCGTTGCCGTCCTCACCGCTCCAGGGGCTGCTCCACTTGAAAGAACTCGACTCACGAGCACAGAAGGCACTCATGATCACTGAGCATCTGATTTGGAGGTCAGGTAGGCTCTTGATAAACCACCTCAATTTGGACATCCTCGTCATATGGAGGGTGAAATATGGTGAAACATCACCAAGAGCCTATACATTAGGAACATATACCGTCCTTCAAACAAAGGCGACGCTCGGTGACGCTGGAAACCTGAGGTGAAGTCTTTTTGTGCTGAAAGTGGTGCAGGTTGACACCGTCTTCTTGGGTCATCTCCTCCGTCACCATGGATTTCATCGTCTTAATCTCCACCGCGGCAGGTTGTCCATGCGTCGCCTGCGCGTTTGGCGACGTCAGGCCAGGATGTCGAAACATGCGATCCAGGATGTAGATGGTTCCCGGATTTGTCTCAAAATCCGGCCTTAGAGTTTGGCCGAGTTGACTGTGGAGTCGTAGGAGTGTGGCAAGCGTCATCTTGTTTCAAGATCTTGACCAGCAAGTTGCCCTAGAAAGCACCATACCGGCGAACCCCATTTGGATCATTCAATCGACAATCACAAGATGCAGTTCTATGCAGTTCTGCAAAAACACCAGCAGCACTGACCATTCCAACTTTCCATCACCAATCACTCAACAAAAAAGTAACAAATTTTCCGGCAAGAGACCCCAAACAGTGTGTGTGTGTGAGGTAAGAACCCCCAAGTGTGTCCACACTGTTTGGGGAAGAACTCCCCCTTCGTCAGCTGCCCTTCCTGCCCTTCTCGGCCTCTTGCTGCCGTGCCTTCGTGAGTTGCGCGTGCCGCGAGCGCAGGGCCTCACGAGCAGGTCAAACAGATCACAAGCGGGGTGCGTGGGCGATAGGTCTCCGATGTTGGGGCGGAGCTATAGCTCCTGATCATGAAGATATACCAGGACCCTCCAGTCGGGGTGCCCTGTCTGGAAGCCGAACGGCCGGTAGTGTGGGGTAGTCCAGCCAGGACACCCCAACAGGAGGGTCCTGGTATATGAGCTCCTTTGTAATAGCTCCAGGGTGGCCAACAAACATAGAGGCCCGTGCACCCCATCAAACCGGTCAGTCCTTCACCACAGGTCAGTCCTACATCAAAAGACCCTGTAAAGCCAGCGGCCCTAAGCCAAATCGAGTTGGCCCAAAGAAGGACCACCATGTCTGGGTCACCAATGAAGCAAAGCTGCTAGGTAGATCGGACCCTTTTGGGTGAGCGAGCGATGCCGAGGTCAAACCCTCTCCCAGTGACACCTTCATGGCCACACATGTTGGGTGACAGCACCTGACACTACCTGGAACACCCAATTGTGACGAAGTGTGATTTGTTATGGCCCATTATGTTCCAAAGCTCCAGGCTGTGGTGCTTTGGATTCTGCAGCCTTTTTTGTGACACGTGCAAGGAAAAGGGACCCCCTTCTCTACGCAAGAGCGACTTGCTGGCTAGTTAGGGAGAGTGCAATGCCATGATGAGAATCACCCCCTCAAAATCTTATCCATTGGAATAACCCTTCCCGGTCATGGAACGGTAAACCGCCTGCGATAAAAGGTTCCATCGAACAACAAACGTTATGAAGCCCCTTCTCCAATTTAAACAAACATCACCAACTATTGAACCCCAAAGTCCTACTAAGCAACTAGCGCTCCAAAAACTGCTGACCAAACTGCTGACGCTCCAAAATGATTCACTAGTTCTGCCCTCTTTCCATAACCAAAACCAGAACCGGCAGGAACCATCGCATCACACCCTCCGACCGTCGTCGTCGCAGTCGTTGCTCCGCCTCGATGATTTGTCTCCTGCGTTGGGAGGCCGCCTGGTCCAACGCAGCCGTCGGCCGCGGTCGGCGAAGCGTCGGCTCGCTGCACGAAAGAGCGCGATCCGAAAAGCCGAGTCCGAAGCTACAGCACCACCCGGTCACGAGCCACGACTCCTCCTTAAAAAAACGGTCACTAAGTATAGCTGCAAAAACGGGTCAGGCTATGTCAGCCTTCTGCAGGTTCAGCAGCAAACAGCAAAAAAAACAGAAGCAACAACAACAACAACAAAATAAAACAGAAGCAACAACAACAACAACAACAACGGCACTCAAGGTTCTCGTCAAGCATTTTTTTAAAATCTTTTTTGGGGTTCGATCTGGTTCGATGCTTTGCGTCGCCGCTTCTCCGGCGGAGGTACAGCCGGTGCGGCCGGTTTTGGGTGCGCGCGGTGGGGGTCGATGATTCCCGGCGGTGCGTCGCCCAGGAAGACCGGACGTGAAAGATTCAGAGAAGGGAAAAAACACTCCCAGTGAGACCTCCCTCAGTTTCCCTCGACCCAAAAAACGGGAGGATCTGTTTCATTCTTTTTCCATTGGTTAACCTTAACCTCTATTTTGGGGTTTGCAGGTGATCCACGTACGTCCTGGGTATAGGTGTGGCCCTGAGAGTTGTACTCCAACAACGACAGCCTCATATTGGATCGGACCTGCAGTGGTTGCTGCTTGCAGCACCCCTCCGACCTCCGTCCCCAGAGCAATCCAGTTTCTTGGGACACTGCGCCAAGCGCACGCTCCGCGCGGCATGCGGTGAGACGAGGGAAGGGAATGACTGGCTGGCTGCGAAGCTACTCAGTGGCCTGACTGTGCATGTTGCAGCCCTCGCACTGCTGCATGAGATTAAAAGAACTACACCCAAAACACATGACAAAGCACGGCATGTTTAAACTTGCCACATACAATGCGATGCAAATCCGTCCACATCGCCTGGAATAACACTGTCATCTAGCTGGATGGATCATGCGTTGAATGACATGAGAACCCCTTCAGCTCGCAAATGTGAGCACCAAGTCGAAGACTCCTCCAACTGCCCGGCTGGACATCTGATGCCAGGCACATATTCCCCAGAAGGGGATTCACCCATCGGGAAAATCAACATCACCCTAAGCAAAACCAGGAAACTGATGAGAAATCCTTGAAGATTCCAATTTGGCGGATGATACTCTTCGGTTTTAGGCAGGCAAAGTTGTATATAGTATGTGTCGAGTTGCACCAGTGGCTTCGACCTGCTTGAATCAACCGATGATCCCAAACAAGGTCCTTTCAAACATGTATGTGGAAACAGTGGCCTTTTCTAGCTCCCCCCCAAGAAGGGGTGTGTGGAGTGCTTCCTGTATATATCTGATGCAGGAACCAACAAGGTCATCCCGGAGTCATCGGACGCCGGATGCCGGAACCAAACTCGTTCGCCCAAGACAGGGTTGGCAAATTTCTGCGAAAAAGTGAACACGTTGTCTTCTGCCAGAATGATCCGGTACAGTGGTTTCAGAGTAGATGGCACTGACCTCAAAATGTCCTTTACATGGGGGTTCATATAAACCACCTCTTGGGGTCTGTGCCATCTACTCTCAATCCACTAAGGAGTACCGTGTCATGTCTTCCAGTGTCTCCTGCACCTCAGCAGCATGCAAAGTTCTGCTTGCGACTGGCCTGACACAGCGGGTGCGCGTTCCAGGTGCTCAGAAAGGTCCCAAGAAACACCAAATCCCTTGGTACCCTCCCGTGAGGTACACTCCGACTCACTGACCTAGAACATGGAAGAGCTAGGCCACCAGGAAGACCATGCTCCTCTACCAACAGGTGGTTTTCTACGGCTTTCCACTTCCATGGAACGTGAGTCAGACACTGCCAAAGTCAAAGTCTAGTCGATATAGTTTATCAACGCCTTTGAGTCAAACAGTGTGAGGGAGGATTGTGATGTCCAAACACTGCCAGGTAGGAGCCCTGAGCAGTTGTGCAATGGGACTTGGTAGTGCCCCACTTGTGAACTGAAGGTAGGAGGCATGACAAATATTGGACATTGGTCAGTTCCTCAGGAAATAGAAGCAAAGCTGTGGAAACACGGCAAACCTCCACAAGCTCATCGAAGTTGAGGACCCCCCACAGTCACCGACGAATCTAGCATGTGGGCAATGCATCGTAAGCACACCCTCACGGTGTGGCTCACGCCGGTGTCCTCCAAAAATCAATCCAACCATGGTCAATCAACACTTCCATGGCAAAACATCGGAAGAAACAAATGCCCAAAGACTCCCATAATACTTCATGGGACTAGCATCATTGACCTCGCAAAAGTGCTTGATTCATAAGACACCCCCAGACATGGATGTAAAAAATGCCTCTTCCTATGGGAGGTTGAAATAGAGTCAAGAGATGTCAAGAGTCTACCCTAAGATGTCAAGAGCCTACCCTGCAATTCCAACCGTCATGGTCTTAATGGTCCAAACACCATTGCCTTAATGGTTCTACTAAAGGGTTTTAGAATGCTTTAGGCTACAATACCAGCCAGGAGTCACAAGACGGGGTGGTGTTTGGTCCCATCCAGTGAGTGGATGTGACAGGGGCACCCCGACTACCTCCATGGATCGCACCCCGTCGAACGTGACTCCTAAAGGTCGACCTTTCTTTTTACGGGCTCCAGGCTCCTGGCCCATATCCTCAGAAGGTGTTTAGAGCCTCCAAACCCACCCCAAGCATCTTCTCAGGAGGTGGGCCAGGAGCCCTAGGGTTCAATAGTATAGGCCTGAGCTGCATGACCGAACCCCGTGGAACCTTCACCCCGCCCAAACCGGGGAAACCCGCCCGAGCCCGTTTTCATCTCTGGGCATCCCGAACCGTGTCGGTGGGGTTGTGCATCTCCTCAGTGTGGCTTCCCATCATTCCAAGTCCCAAGAGCATATATATCACAGTCTACATGACGCATTAGAATGTGAAACCTTCCCTTTCATTTCAACATGTTTCAAGCCTGTTCAGCCTTAAGATGAAATCCTCTCAAACCGATCTTTTGGATGTGGGCCAGGAGCCCTAGGGGCAAAGCACTGTTTGCAAAGGGAATGACAACATGGTTCAAAAGCTTCGTGATTGGCGTAAGAATATTTAGAGCAAACTACCATACCAAGCTAAACCCTGCACTGATGCCCAGTAGGTTCTTGATGGAATTGTCCCCATCGCGCAAACGCACCGTTCGTTTGGCCCTTCATGCAACACCGCACCCAAAGCACAGTGGCCGAATGGGGCTGCACAAACTAAATACCTGGAGTCTCAGTTCGTACCTCGGAAAATGGATACAAGTACCTGTTTTTGTAGGGTCATGTCCCATTTTCTAAGGTACTTTGATGTCCTTCAGATGGGGTCCATATAAAGCCACCAAACTTGGGGGCCCAGGCGTGCCATCGAACCTCTGAAACCACTGTAAAAATTTTTCGACTCCGAGTCCTGTGACCCTCATCATGGATCATGGATCAAGCCTGACGATTTGACGACTCCCAAGGGGCTTCGGCCAGGTATACTAAAGCTGTGCCATCTGAGACGCCCAAGTCCCGGAATGTGTTTAAAGGATGTTTTAAGGGAAAATCTACAGTACCCAGACGCTCCAAACAGCCCTTGGTCCCTCAAAACCTGGGGATTTGAGAGCCCTGACCCCTCCCCAAAGGATTCGGGTCCCACCCCTCCATTGGACACCCCTTGAAGGCCCAAGTATATAACCAACATTTTGGGGTAAACACATGGGGTGGCTGCAGATCTACCCTTAAACCAATTCATTGACTCGACCAAGAAAAAATCCGAAGAGGTGTAAGGACACAAAGGCCCAATGTTGGCAGTGTTTGTTGGCATCAGCTTCTCCAGCAAGTTATCAGACCCCAAACACTCCATGTATGGCATATACCACTATACATTCACCACCCCTGCAACCACCCCCAATAACATAAAGGCATGGAGTGTCTGGGTACTATAGATGGTGCAATAGAAGGTCCACACCGTTTCTCCAAGCTCTCTCTCTCTCTCCAGTCCTGCGGGATGTAGCCGGTGTGAAAGGGTGTCATCTTGTCGCGCTGCGAAGTACCATACTGCGAAGCACCATCGTACTGCTTCGGGCCCAAACCGGACATCCCGTCCTCAGTGACAGCACAGCTAGGCGAGCGCAGCTTAAGCTGAAGCTGTAACGATGGACTGCCATCCGAGGACAGTCTTGTGAATGTCTGGAAGATTGAAGAATTCCACAAAATATAGGCCTCTTCTGTGATATGCTCTGGTGAAACAATGACAAATGAAGCGCAGTATGAAGCGTCTCCTTGGTCTTGGACCCAATTCCGTTCGTGCACTGACCATGTTCATTTATGCTCCGGACTAAAATGGCGGGAGCAGCTTTAGAGCAACACGTGTGCGAGTGCTGAATCCAGGTGTAGTTTGTGATCGAGACATGGATGGAGGAAAATCATGAAAGTCTAAGCTGCAGTCTCTTGATTATGTGAGGTGGTTAAACTCGTACTCTTGGTCGTTCCTGTTTGGCCAAACAGTGAGAGTGGCGAAACAGGTTTTGAGACAGCCGGTTTCGAACACAGCACAAAGAGAGAGCATACCAGGAGTCACAGAGGGGTGGTTCTTAGTCCCTAAGTGAGTGGAGTAGCTGGGAACCCCTATCCTCCAAGTTCGGCACCCCAGTGTGACTCCAGGACCTCACACTTGGTGGTTTGATGCAGCTGCTCAGTCGCGGAAGGCCTCTGAACCTGCACCAAAAACCTTCAAGCAACCTCAAAACCCCTGACCTTCCTCTCCACAGTTCCAGCTTCACAAAGATCCACATGATCTCAACCCTCCCCCTGAACCAGCTCCAAAAACCAGAACGTCCGACCACCAAGACCACCCCCAGTGGTCGGCACCAATTGGCTCTGGTTGAGCTCTGCATGAGAACAGAATAGACTCAATAGACACTGGGGAAGATTAACATGGAACCTGAAAACCACTAGGTATACTAGGTTGTAGAGGAAAATAGTTTTCCAAAGTAGAGGAACATAGTTCATTTTTCAGGTTCCATGTTGTAGTTTTCGGGAGTGTACCAAACATGGTCCATCTACCAGTGAAATGGGCTCCAGGTGCCATGACTAACCATCTGAGACCCATGCCCCCCTTGGGATTGGAAGAGTGACGCTGCATGAGGTGCCCGGCCCGCACGTAACGGACACCGCCACCGAGGAGAGATGAGGCTTCATCCGCCCAGGCTGCCGAGACAAACAAACGTGTAAAGACGCGACGAATCGGGGCGGGGCAAGTGTAACTGTCGCTTCCTCATTGATCGAAAACGCGATGTGTCCAATACACAGTTTGGAGTGGGGGAATCTATTTTTTGGTATCCATTTGCCAGGATCATCCTGGACATGGGTGTCCTGGCGAGACCGACTACCCTATCCTCCCTATCCGTCAACCAGACCTCCAGACCTCCAGGGCACCGGGGACAGGAAGTCAGTGCTAGGTGGATGTCGGAACTGGGCGTCTGTTGCTTCGTTCCATTCCGAGCCCTTGACACCCTCCCCGCGTGTCGGCGCGGCAGCGCCGTTCTCCCAGGCACCGCCCCATAGATCTGCTTGGGCGGCTCACTGCCGTCGCTGAAGAAGGGTTTGAAGAGGCCTCCGGCACGTTCCTGGGAGCAGATCAAAGGGTTTCTGCAGTGAAACAGTTCAGTGTTCTTTTGGAATGGCGGCTAGTTGAGGGTCGGATGTCATTGGTGCTTCTGAATGTTGGGAGTTCAATGTTCAAAGACATGGGACTGGAGGAAGCACCGGTGACAAGCTTGGTTCTGATGTTAGAAATCGCAGTTTCAAACCGGATATTGCTTGTGAGTCTTGATGTGCGTTCGGAACCCCGAGATGCCTTCCCCCAGAGAAGAGGTCTGAAAATAGTACCAAGCTGGATCTTCGTAGAACAATCCATCGGAAGCGCAGGATGGACTGACAATCAGTAGTTTGGAACGTCTCAGCACCTCGAGGTGAGGATTTCAAGAGAGTTGGACCCTGAAGGTGTCAAAGTCTGAAATTGGTGACCTCTTCTGATACCTCTTGGGCTACCAGGACCTTCCAAGCCAGGTGGATTTGGAACACTCCGAATCACCTCTAAACAGCCGAAGGTGTGCCGAAGGCGTGGAATCGGAGGACCGGAAGACGATCGGCCACCGTGCGGGAGTGAGGGCGGGCCTCAGACTTCATAATCTTCATAGCTTAGAAAATGGACACACTCCCTGGAACCCTAGGGATCCAAGTACCTTCTGAGAAGGTACTTGGACCCTCAAAACCTACATAAGAGTGTCTCCAATCACCTCCTGAGAAGGTACTTGGATCCCTCGGGGGGCTCACATGGAAGTTGGAGTTCACTCCACTGTTTGGCCTTCGGATGACCAATATCGGGGCCATGCATGCCATCCACGTTGGCCTATGTGAGTTCCAGGGGGTGTACCCTGTTTGGTTTTTTTCCATGGGGTCATGGGGCATCGAGTCATGGTCTTCTCACTTCCGATGGGAACCTCCGCAGTGCCCGAGTTGGATTGGACAACTCAAGACCATCATCCTCCTCGACCTTTCAAGCGGTGCCCTGGCCGGAGATCCAGTCTAGTACTGGGCTGGGGCTTCCAGGTGACCCCAAACTGGTATGTTGACTCATGTTGACTCTTGATTCATAAAGCCTCCCATTGAAATACATGCAAACGACCATCTATAGGTCGCAAGGCACCTAGCTAGAATCAACAGTCAACAATCATATCCCCGAACACTCCATTGGACTGGCATATCTACCTACCTGGAAGGACGGGTGCCTGCTGCGGATGTCTGCTGGCGTTGGCCTGACTCCCGACCCAGGGGTTCCCTGGAAGTTCACCTTCCAGCAGTCACAAGTCGCCCAAAAAGACATGCGGGAGTTGTGAGGATGTTGCATGACTTTGTACAATGGTTTCAGAGGTTCGATTCATGGCACGCCTGGGCCCAAAGTTTGGTGGTTTATATGGACCCCATCTATGTCAGACATCTAAAAGACTTTGTGCCATCGAACTTCTGAAACCACTGTAGGTGATGTAAGGATCCTATGTCCTATCCAGTCCCCTTTGGAACGCCGGCGAGTTCGACCGTACTGTGGGCGCGAGCTTCTCGCCACCCCCCGCGTTCGTTCGCTCCAGTGAGGCCCAGTGGCGTGTTCTTTGAAGAGTTCCCACGCAAAGCTGACCGACAGGAATTCCACCAAGGGCAGGGCCACAATGATGGCTACCTAAATGGCCCAAGAAGAGGTGGTGAAAGCTCAACTGACCCTGCGATTGCTGGCCCACCATTGTTTAAACTAAGGATTGGAGACTTGCAAAGCCCAGGTCAACCATGGGTCAACCTTTCTTTTCAATGGTCGAACGGAAGGCGAAGGAGAGGATGTTTCTCAAGAAACACGGATCCTCTCGGCCTGCGGCTGCCCTGTGGGGTGTTCTTCAAATGGGCGGCGAGCGGGCGCTTTGCCATCAAATTGTGGATGGTGCATCTCGAAATGCAGGATTCTGCATTGATCATGCATTTATAAATACTTATCCCTATATAGCACTTCCAACGGGTGCCCAATGGAGACCTGTAAGTAGGGTAGGGTAGTCTATTGGACACCCATTGGTAAATATGATCTTAATAATTAATCATACAACCCAAAGGTCCAAAGTGACAGTAAAAAACATGGCCCTGAAAACCCCATTGAAGAGTGGCACTTTGTATGAGCTTCACCACCTGTCGGCATTCTGAAATGGATTGGTGGAGGACAAAAGCGCTTGGTAGTTTGTCAGTGTCCTACCCAACACCTGGAGGGTGGAGATTAACAAACATGATCACATGTTAGGGTGTCCTATCCCAGGGCGTTCAGTTACCACGAGAGCTCGCTGGTAACCAGTGGTTCCAAAAACTAACACTATAGAGCTAGAATCCCTAGTTCCTTATATAGTACCTGGGATGCACTGGGTATGGTATTCTCCATAAAGAATGTGAAGGGGGGGAAGCAGCAGCAAACTCTGACATGATGTGTCCCGGCGGAATGCTCCACCTTCCCCAAGCATGATACATTCCCAAACCATCCATGGGGCTGGAATAGTTACATGTTACATTTACGACAATGGCCCGTCCATGATCATCCATGTAACTACCTGGAGTCTGAAAGTACCTCGGAAAATGGGCACAAGTACCTGTTTGTTTGGGGTCATGTCCCATTTTTGAAGGTACTTGAAGTCGACTCCAGGTGTTTGAATCGATACATGGAGGTGCCTGTGGGAAGGGGATTGTCCTGGA
This sequence comes from Durusdinium trenchii, assembly GCA_963970005.1. Classification (NCBI taxonomy): domain Eukaryota; class Dinophyceae; order Suessiales; family Symbiodiniaceae; genus Durusdinium; species Durusdinium trenchii. Next base: position 1,162,331 of record CAXAMN010026139.1, read on the forward strand.
CCGGCACTGGACCGATCACGTCCAGCCGCCTTGAGGAATTGCAAGTGGAAGGTCTCCATGATCACACCCTCAGCGTGAACTGTTCACTGCCGGAGAGACGATTTTGGGGAGACGAATTGGTCCAGAAGCTCGGTAGGTGGAGCAATTGTGTCCTTCCAGTAATTGTCTGCGCTCTCATGTTTCTCACTTGGGAAGCAGGAATTCACATGGGACATTCACCATGCCTAGGTCTTTAGGGATGCTCAAGTCTCACTTCCTTCCGAACTTCCGCTTCATGTCTGAAGAGGACGTGAGGTTGCCGGTTGGAGCACCGACCTGGCTAATCTGATTTCGAAACCGCCCTGCGCTGGCCAGTGTAGAGATGTGGCCCGTCTTGTGAATTGAAAGACGTCAACCACCCCTAGCAGCCCTAGCATGTGCCAAACTTTTCCCAGACACTCCATGGGACTGCCATATATGCCGCCCCATTGACCCCTCAAACCACCCCAATGTAGGCATATATGGCATACATGGAGTGTCTGGGTTTTGTCACACAAAATCCTCGAAGGATCCATTCGAAGTGACTCCTTGTGCACCCTTTCCCGTCGTTCACCTTTCACAACTCCCAAATCATCTGCTTGATCTGCATGCTGCACATTGCTGTACACTCCTTGGAAGTCTGACCATTGAAGAGCTGAGCCTAACGCACCGTCCTCAAAAGCCCTGGTGCAGAAATGCAGGGAGCCTCGACATACTTCGAAACCCCCCTTCCTCCCGTGTGGTTGTGTTTTGTAGTTTACATCGGAACCGAAGAAGCATCAGGAAGCGCACCACATCTTCCCATCCCAAGTTCTCAACATCTGACAAACGCACACCTCACAGAGGTTGGTGCTGGTTCCCACCCACTGAAATCGCCGGGGTGACTGCTCCAGACCAGCAGAGGTTGAAGAACCCTATAGAGACTATCCTATGAGTACCCCAAGTTTTCCGGGTCATAGTTCGGGTCACTCTCCACCTCTGTTGGGACTAAAGACCCGCGGTTCCAAAGCCCCTGAGTCCGATGACGCCCTTTTTTGGCGCACTCACGGCCGCGGGAAGAAGCTCGCGGCCCCATCCACGCATCCCTGGAGAAAACCGCTGCCCCAACGCTTCTGCAGAAGGAAGGTGTTCACGTGTGTGGGGTTCCTCGCCGGCGGACTAGTGGACGAAGCCCAAGGATACAGCTTTCAACATCAATTCCTCCCCTCTTCGGGATCAGCCCTTTTTTAGCTTTTCCATGTTTTTCCCTATATGGCCGGCTAGGGCCGCTATCGCCACTTGCAACTTCCTCATCTTACTTCCAAAGGTCTGGAAGTGACGATGTTTTCAGGGGTGCGAACGAACACGGTCATTTGAGTCATGGAGGCTAGCTGAATAAGATTTGATGATCCGATATTCGGTGGTTGGATCAATGACAGGGCAACTGTATGCAATGGTTCAGTCTTCCTCAAAGACTCAATTGCTTGAGTTTAAGGGGGGGCCCTGACGGTATATTTATTAGTTTGTTGCTAAGGTTCCCAATCAAATTGGACACCGCACTGACGCAAATCGACAAACCACTCACGCATTCGAAACCACCAGTTCAGTATGTTCGAGTGAGTAAGGCTGCATCGAATATTCAATGCAAAATGAAATTATTTCGCACAAATCCAGCTTGTCAGCACAAGAACCTGAACATTTACCAAACCAGTCCTGCATGCCTTGAAGCATGCCTCAATTCCCATTTGCTTCTCTGCCGTGCAAAAACACCGAGGGTGACCCCCCAAACACCTGTTCGCCGACTCAACAAAGCCCAGCATCGTGGCGCAAAGGAGTTCTTCCAGCTGGTAGATCTCTGGCAAATCCTCTGGAGACACCTCGCGCGGCGCCGAGGGTTGCCTCGGGAAGCGAGAGTTGCGCAGCTTTAAGAAAAAACAGAAAGACATATACGCCATACGCCATACATGCGTTGAAGGCATGAGAAGAGTGTGGAGGGCATGGGAACGGTGTGCTAGTTGGTCTGGATCTTCTGGAGAGTTTTCTGTATCCACTTCCTTCGAAGGGTTGCGCTCAGTTTGCATAGTTTATGTTCGCAGGGCCACTGGTGAGAAGGTTTGCACACTGATGTTTGAATGGCCATCTTACGCATCAAGTTGTGCGAGCAAATTTCAAACATGTTCGCACCTGTTGAGTCTTAGCAAGGCTCTCAATGATGAGCTTTATGTGAGGCATGTATTAACTGCTTGTAATTGTAATGCTATGATTCTCGGGCATGTGCGACAGAAGCATGTGGATGTACTCGAAGCTTTCGCCATGGAAACATGAGTTGGCGCGTTTTACACTGTTAAACGCCGTGTATTCTGAGGGTGTCCGACATGAGGTCCGCGGTGAGTCGCGTGGTTGGTGTCTTTTTCACAGCGACCACAACGGCTGCTTGAAACATTGGGACGGTGCACTGAGGCCGTTCGCTGGGTTCGGTACACGGCTCTGATCACGGCAGTCCGACGTTGAAACAAGAAGTCGTGCCGACACACGAAGCCTATAGCATGTAAAATGTGATCCACCAGGTCACCAGACGGAGGCCAACTGCGATGACGCTGTGACACCGATGATCGTGTTGCGATACCAATGATACTGCTACGATACCTGGTACCTTCCCTGAGAACCCCCCGTCTCGCGGGTCACAAGAACCAGAAACAAATAAATGTTTCCTCAGTCCCGGGGTCACTCCCTATGTGAAGGACCTCCATCAAGATATTGGAATCGGAACAACCATTTATCATATATCACTGTCACAGTTCTCAGGATTTCTTCGCGGGGAGAGAGGCAACCGAGGCTATCAGTTTGGGGACTGGTGTCCAGGAGGAACTGTAATTATTTGGAAGACATGACTATGTAAATGCATTTATATATAACTATATATATATGTCTATAGAGTTTTTGTTGACCCCAGACTCTTGTAGCTTCAAACATGCCAACTACCCGGGCCCCTGTATAGCAAATAACCGCATACAACATATATGAGGGAAAGGATGAATGGAACGGTTCCGTCTGCATGGCCCTAACAACGCCCTAGGACCCTTTCCCAGGTCATTCTTCTATGCAGTTCGGATTTGAGCATAAAGTTTAAAAACGATCAGGACACAAAAAACACAAAAAGAAACAGCCCCATGTCTAGACTCCTCCAACCTGGTCATCCATCTCACCAGTCTCTATGAGTCGTCTCTGTCTCTGTCACACTTCCTCCAGGCGACGGATGCTTGGACTTGGCATAAGCTACCTTCAAATTCCGACATGGCGCTGCACAATCGGGGCGGGACTCGAACTCATCCTGGGATGGGCAGAATGGGAACCTGGGAACTGATGGTTCCCCATCTTCCCCACCTGGAACTGAGGGTGCTGGCAGAAGGTGATTTACATGGATTGACCCATCAGATGAAGAGAAGAAAGCACATACACCAAACCAGGCATCGCAAGTCAGACTCAACTGTGAGATGCTTGAGCGCAAGGACGTCATCTGCTCCAGGTCAGGTGAACCTAGCCTTGGAAAAAGACAGGGAGAGATCGAGACTGCAGGTGGGAAGGCATTTGGCAAAATGCTGCTAGGAAGAAAGGTCCAAGTAATAACAGAAAGCTTGGAATGATTTCCACCTGGACCTCGATCTTTTGTTGGACCAGTTTCCTCGTTCCACCAATTCAAACTCATTGGCAACGCACAGGGCTTCCTTCTCCATCTTTACCCAACACGCCACCGCAAATTAGCATGGTCTCGTGTGTTTGTTCACATTTGTGTGCTCTCATGTTGTGTGTGGTCCTTCACAGGCGTGCTCTGTCTATGTGTGTGCTCGCTCATGCCCGTGCTCTCATCATGGTCCATACGAGCATATGCGAAGCCACAAACCTGGGGAATTTCGGATACTGTATGGGCAAAGGTGACAAGCCTTCAGCCCAGCCGACACCTCCATCCAAGTGACGAGAGCAAATCCAAAAGACTCTGAGGCAAAGGCAAAGACTCTGAGCCAAAGAGTTCCTTAAGGCTGGCGTTGTCCGCTGCATAGGTTTCGGCTTTCGACACTGCAAGGGGACAAAGATACAGTAGATCAAGAACGAGAAGGAGTTGTCTGCCTGTTACCCTCAAAGGATTCGTGAGACTCGGCAAACGCAGTTGTGATCAGTGATCAGTTCAAACAGGGAACAGAGTCTGCATCCCGTACAGTAAACCTTTTTGATCCCTTTTGATCTTCTCCCCACCTACAAGGCATACTCCATGAACAATGCAGCTCCGCACGGAAAACGTAAAGAATACTATAAGATACTATAAGCATCCATAAGCACCCGGTGGTCCTGGCACCTTTGGGTGACCATTACAGGTCAAGTGGCTACCGGTGCGGATATCAAACCCTCGATGATTCCTCTTTCTCTTCCGGTCTGGCTCCGGTGTGGTTTGGTCTGCGTGCCCGGTTTCTGAAAAGCACTGCATGGTTCATGAGGCTGGCTTAGCGGCTGTGTTCCCATGTGTGGCTCCTTTCTCACGTTTTGGGTCTATTCCTATATCGCCAGGTTCCACTCAACTGATGATTCCGTTGGCTCTGGTCACCTCAAATAGCGCTTGGCTGGTGAAACCTGGCCCCCAGCTTCCGCACCCAACCCCCCCATCCTCACGGTCCAGCACCCATCCACCGGTCGCCAGCCGGAGACCAACACCCCGTCGCTCCGTCCTCCGCAGCGAGGCGCATCGAAATACAACACCAGTGTGGTCCCACCAGCGGCTTTCACGCGGGGCACCGGATCCAAATTACCTGCCGCATCGGCGACTGGAAGGTTTGGGCTCCACAAGACGTCGGTCCGGACGATGGGCTCCACCAGTGGACCGTGTTCCGACATGCCGGAAGCACATCATGCCCATTCTTCAAGTTTGGTGGTTTATATGGACCCTGATCGACAAGTCACCTTGGGGGTTGTGCCATCTATATACTTTGAAAACACTGTATACATCTGTATATATACACTGATCTTATCTTCGAAACATCTCAAAACCCCTATGTAGGCAAAAATTGCAGTCGCATGGATTGTCTGGGATGGGAAAGCTTCACTTGAATGATGGCATGACAAACTCCCAATGGCACTCCAGAAAAACGGGTCTTGTGGTCATGCATCTCCTCCGCGACCGTTGAAAAATGTTGAAAGCCACCCAGTCCACGTCACCAAAACAACAGTCATTTCGAGGCATTGCGTAATATTACACCCTAAGGATCCAAATACCCTCTGAGAAGGTGTTTGGGGTGGGTTTGGAGGGTCCAAGTACCTTTTGAGGAGGTACTTGGATCCCTAGGGACAGTATCCGATGCATAAACAACATGGAACTTGCTTTTGGGAATGGGTGAATCACATCTGATCGAGTGGGTTTTCATCACTGCCACGGGAGGGCCGGCATGTTCTTCTTGTCTGGTCCCTGGGTCACCTCCGAAATCTGGCAAACAGGCCGTGACATGCATTTTCTAATCCCCAGACACTCCATGGGACTGGAATAGTTAGAGTTGTAGACATTTACCAAATGAAAATGACCCATCCATGTATCGTGCTTCCTACCCGCGCGGAGTGGTCTTCCTCGGCATTTTTTCACCTACCCACAGGAACCATAGAGTTCGGGAGGACACCCTCAGAAAGTATCTTTGGGAGCACCAACCCCTACAAGTAGGAAGCATCATATTGTATTCTATAACCATTTTTTCCAAGAAACATCCTCAAACAACTGCAGCGCAATGCATTGTGTCTATAAAATGCCGAGGGGTGAGCCCCTAAAAGAAATGACCAGACACGCGAAGTCATGTAATTGTTCTATACATGGACCGGGAACCACCCAAATAGGCGTCCAAAGCAGTCGCTTGAGCTTGTTGCCTTCGCTGATAGCCTCCCATTGCAGCACCAGGCTCACTACCTCGCTTGCCTTGGGATTCCTCACCCACACTTGCTTTAATGGATTGAAAACCGAACAAGCATCGTTTTGTTCTAGTATGTTGGGTGATTTCGGACTGGACCATATGCAAAATCAGTGCATGTTTTACCTTTAAAAACATCTTGGAAGGCTGGCTAGGGCACCCTGCCACCCCAAAGGCCCCATGAAAAAATCATAGCTCCAGGTGATGACCTGCTTCCACCCTCACCCTGTGAACCCTGTGCTGTCACTCCCCTAGGCTGCTCCAGGCGGCCCAGGTATTCGCCCACGAAGTCGTTCATGGGTTCCGCCCGAGCAGAGCGCTTCTGACGGAGCCACAGTTGGGCATAGTCGCGGAGGAGCACCACCAAGCTCGTCCTTCGGTGGAAGAACCCGAACTAGACTATCCTGTACCTGGACCTTCAAGGGGTGTCCAATGGAAGTCCCTAAGTAGGGTAATTAGGGGCTTCCATTGGTGACCCCTTTGAAGGTGCTGGTAGGTACCCCAGGTGGTCACTTAACCTCTGTTGGTTGCGGAGTGATGGAACAAGCTCGTCGCACGGAAGCGCAGTGGGATCAAACGCCCGGGCCGGTACGTGGGTGCCATTCAGGGTACGTGGCGCGAGCGCTTGCCGCCCGGGGACTGGCGTGGACTGGCGGCTGGACTGGTAGTTTCGGACAGCACTCGGTGGCGAAGGTCGACTTAAACGGATTGAAATGTCTGCGAGCAGTTAAACTGGTCGCCTTGAACCTCCCCTTTTGAATTCAGAACAGGTCCAGTGTTACGGGGTTCCTCTGGTTGCCATTGTCCACCCAAGAGGATTCTTAGATGGTCGATGTTGAGATAATTCGGCCTGCCCAACCCCCCCTCGATGTTCCAGCGGATGCTCATGAACAATGAAGGGCTGGAGTGGAGTCCGCTGCCAAACATGCACACCTCAACCCCTCGCAGCCTCCTCCCTTCGCCTCCCACAGACTAACGAGTACCCCGATCACTGACCAGTCCGCCCTGCTTGTGCCACTGGGGCACAGCGAGGCAAAGGGCGCCACTTTCCGCGCTTCGAAGCCACTGTGCGCCACCCATGCAATGGGTGCCATTTGCCCATTCACCTGGGGCATGGAGCCTGCATCCGTCAGAACGCGGCCGGAAGGGCGGCTGTTCGGCGCGTATCTCTGGGGGGTTCGGAGAAGGATGAGATCAAAAGGAGGTTGGGAACTGATGGGATGTTGGGCGCAACTTGGTGTTTCGATATGTTTCTTCGGTCCCTTTTTTGCAACTTGGTGGGTTCCGACTCGATTTCTGCGCTCCATCTCCATGCATCTCCAAGCACTGGCCCCTGTAGGATTCCTGGTCCATGGATTTAAGGGGTCTGACTCCCCTAGAGCCGAGCTGTTTGACGAAGCCTTCGGGTCGCAAAAACAAGGAAAAACATGGACAAACCATTTTAAACATGGCCGACTGCTTACTGGCAGGCATGTACATTTAATCATGGGAACACCTTCACTATACTGCAACTCTGGATACGCTCCCTGGAATTTGATGACCCAGATTTTGGATGATCTTATTGTTCGGAACAAGGGCCTTGCCGAGATGGAGTGGTTTTCACCACCTCCATCTTAGGGCGTTTGACACGTTGGCCCATGATGAATTCCATTGAATTTCAGGGAGTATAGCCCCGCCTCGGCCCCCAGAAGTTGCACTCATTCTGCCTGGAAAGCACTCGACAAGGCTGTTCCCTCGCTGGGCATAGAAGCCTTCCAAGGCCGGTGTGGGGCGGCCAGAGAGCAGCTCCAACCATAGCCGCACGTAGGATTGTCCAGATCCTGATCGGATCTAAGGGCCCTGAAATTGAAAAGACATCTGGATCCGTCCTGCTTGTTTTGAAAGAAATCCCATCCCAGGTCTGACTCTGAATCATTTCCTCACAGACTTTCAACCCTCACCCTCACCTGTCTGTAAGATGGAGATTTGACGTGGGCAGCCACCAAAGGCTTCAGCTGCCAAATGGCCAACTCCCGACTCTAAGTTAAGTGGCCCAGGTCACATATCCAAGACATTCTAAGACTAAACGCCTCGGGTTTATATATGATATCACACACACATGCACACATGCATATATATCCCAAAGAGCTATACATGTAATTGGCCTTTGAATTAAAACACATTGAAACTTGTGGACCTGAATCTCATCCCAAAGCAATCCCACTAGATGATGCTAAGAGATGCAACTTGTTCCCAACCTTCTGAGGTTCTCAAGTTTCAGGGATTCCGAAAAAGCTTCAGGATTTTTCTGCCTCTTCTTTTGGTTCCCGATCCCTGGTTCAAGTGAAAATGGCTAAGCCAAATATTGCTTGGCGCCTTAGGCGTTCTAGGCGTTCAGTTGGTGGCCCAGGCTGATAGGCTGCATGCTGCATCTCTCCAGTCGTTCGAATCAGGGTGCACTGGAGGTGTTCGCCACATTCGAGCGATGCATCGGGCGTTGGGTTTCAACCGGCGATCGTGGACCCGCGCTCGTGCGCACCAAGTCGTCGCGGTAGCGCCCGCTTGTCCGCTCTGCTCCCTGGGAAACCATGTACGTATTGTATACCCAGACGCGACCCATGGGACTGGATTATATGCCAATCAGTTGGGGTGGTTTGGGGGGTCAATGTAGGCATATATGGCAGTCCCATGGAGTCGGAGTGTATGGGATACATACCTTGAAATAACTGCAGCATTGAAGAATCAATCCAAACACTAGTCGACTAGTGGGGACGCTCTTCCATTTCACCAGCAACTGCGACTCCAGACCTTCTCAGCACCACCTTACGCACCACGAAACGGCTCCACCGCTGGGCTCCTGCCATTGAGAGAATGAGCCGTTGCTGTGTGAGGATGGGCAGTGTGTGGTGCTGGACGATGTATTGCCCAAAGTTCTTGAGGTCCGTGAAAGACCTGGAGCACTCAGCGCTGGAGTGCTCGGCGTGCGTGGGGGCCGCAGGTCGGCTTACGCAGTCAACATGAGAGGATGAGGGGTTGGGATGGGGGACGGATTGGCAGGATGCTGCCGCTACGTACAAGGTCTTAGTTGATCTGGGAATCTCACTGACCTCTGTCCTCTTCCAACCTCTGAAGCTCCTTTTGGGGTCGAAGCCCCCACGCCGCCCCAGCCCACTACTATCGGCGATCTCGGACTAGGACACCCCGAAAGGAGGCCCAGGTGGATCCAAAGCCCGGTCCGTCCGCCTCCGGATGGTTCAGGTCCACCTCTGCATCCATCTTACACGAAAATCGAGGGACCCGATGAACTTAGAGAGAAGGTATGAGGGACCGGAACTGGAGGGACCCAAGGATTCTTGCTCAACCCTGGAAGCTCGACTATACTTAGGACATTCCCTGAACCGATCCGCTGAGGTGGACCTTTCTTTGTATAGTCGACTGGACTCGCAGGGCTCAAGGAAAGAAACACGACATCAGTGGATGGCACCCCCAGCCACCTCAGATCCTGGGCCCATGCCACCCACTTCCGACCCCATATCTTCTGGCGAGTGAAACGCGTGCGAGTGACCGCTCACGCGCGCGGTTTTTCGCGGCGCCGTGGCCCGAGGCCAGCTCGCCTTTCATGGGAGTGAAGGTAGGAGAACAGGGGCTGTACCCGCAGAGGTCCAGAACCCAGCACGCCCCAGAATGCCTGACTGCCAAAGTCCTCCTCGGCTGTTCATGGCTGTTCCATGAATGAGACGTCTAGCCCGCATAAAATGCTCTTTATAAAAGATGCAGGGAAACTCAATCTTGGAACAAGCAAACATCCCAAGTCAAGGGAGTGGAGCAAGGCAACCGCTTTGGGGGTACTCCAATCCGCTACAACCTATCCCACGGGTGGCCATGTGCAAAAAAAAACATTACCAGCGACAGCTTGTAGAGGTGCTGAATCACTAGGGTTCAATGACACGAGTCTTTGGAGGCGGGGCATGAGCGACACGAGTCTTTGGAGGCGGGGCATGAGCGATAGAGTCATATTATAAGTCCTTTTTCTGAAGTCCTGCAGGTCTAGTCTGGGTACAGCCTGCTGAAAGTTGTACCTGCTCACAGGTTGCACCATTGATTTTCGTGGTAACCAGCGAGAGCATAGATGTTGCTGGACCCCCAAAAAGACATGTTTCATTGATAGCCCTCCATCATCCAGAGTCCTACTATACATGAGTCTTTCATTATAATTCCATCACATCCAACTTGTGGCATCATATTTACCAATGACATATATAAATGCCTCGCCTGCAAGGTGGCACCTCCACACATTCATCGCACCACGCAGCGGGAGCTCGGGTCGACCCCAACTTCGATTCTGCACGAGCCTGTCAAATCCGTCTCTCTCACACACACCCCTCCCTACTCCAGAAAAAGAAAAAACACGTCACAACCTGGCACTTCCTGTTGGGTGCCATGTTTGGAGACCTGTTTACGTAAGGTAGGGTAGTCTATTGGACACCCAAACAGCATGATCCTGGAAGGTTTGGATGCCAAAAATTGGAAACATACCATGATCCAAGTCCACTGGGCTTGGGTTCAATGTGTATTTGGTAGGTGAAATGGGAAGGCCATCTCTGACAGGGTGCCCAGAGATACCGAAATGTCCCACTTTTGGTCCCTCAAGAGGGTTGAAATCTGAGTCAGGTGAAGAGGACTGAGCACCAAGGTCCACTGGACACCAAGTCCGAAACAGTTCCCAATGTCTTACTGCTGGGTTTGAAGAGAGTCTCTCCTAGCGCCGACTCTGAAAGGGTGGGGGTTCCAACGAAAAAATCGCATATCAGCTTTGATCCAATGTCCCAGATGCACATGCCTATAGACTCTCCAAGCTTCGAGCTCGGTATTCTGAAAGGCTGTCCCATGGCCAAAGCCTCCGTATTGGTTCAAGGTCACCAGCCTTACTTGCCGAAAGAATCTGAGAAATGGGAAAGACGTGACGGTCAACCTAAATGAAACCTGATTCAAAAGCAGGACATCTTTCGGTCAGTTCCGCATGTTCAAAGCTCGAGTTTGACGATCTGAGCTGCCCGGTTTGTACAAAGCTCTCGTCCTCCATGTACTTCAGCCCATGCACCAAAACCGGCTTCGAGCACCTGACCGGTCGGAGTCCCGGCAGCGCCGGAAGCCCATGCTGGATGGCGCTAGCGCCCACAGGGCCAAGCAGCGCGCACAGCGCCACCGTCGGTGCCCCCCACACTTCAAGAGGAGGGTCAAAAGCCATTGAAGGGACCTCAAACCCTCTGGTGGAACCCACCAGTGTCCTTCATGAAGCATTCATTACTCTCAGCCAGGTTCACCTGGCGAGTGTCAACTGGGAAACCTCAACACCAGAGATGGACACCCCTCGGTCACCAAATGCATTCAATTATCCCAATCAATGAACGCCACAGAAACTACTTGAACAGTTGAGAGCCTTCACCCCAAAGCCGACGAAGGTCCAATGCTGCTGAAATACGAAATTGATCTAAATTAATGTGCGTAAGTGGGAGATCACAAGAATGGACACCAAAAAAGCAGCACCACGGATTTCGGGTGTCCATAGCCCCTCAGGGGGGGCAAGCGGTGTCCCTTCACCATCCCTTGGGGGGTCCAGGAACATGTGTATTCCAACCCACGGATCGAGCTCCAACCGTAATAAGGGTGGTATAAACACCAGCCAAGCCAGCCAGCCCTTGGAATCGGTCGGGGCGCAAGAAACCAAATTACTGTGCTTGCTTGAGGCCCCTCAAACTCTCATCATCCCCTGGCTTTCGCCTTGAGTGCCGCTTCTCCCTGTCACTGGGCAAACTGTTCGCTGTGCAAACCACCATGGCCAAATCGTCGGTGGAACGAGCAAAGTCGTGACCCAAGGCCACATGAACCACCAGCCTGGCATGTGAGTAATGAAGGAGCATCTACAAGCACAATTTAGGCCAGATATGCATCGGCTGCATCGGTACGACTTACTACTTCTCCCAAATATGTGTTCCATGATTTTCCATGGTTTTCCCGTAGGTTTGCTGGTTTTCCATGCGACCTGAGACCCTCACATGCCCGGTGGTGCCATCGCGGAACCGAGCAGAGCATCAGATGTTCGACGCGACTCACGGGACCTCCCATAGGACTGCCTATACACCCTAGGGCTCCTGGCCCACCTCCGTTTCGAAGATGGTTGGGGTGGGTTTGGGGGCTCTAAACACCTTCTGAGGATATGGGCCAGGAGCCCTAGGGACATTAAGCCCTCTGGCACCACCCCAACTGATCGGCATATATACCATACATGGAGCATCATGGAGCGTCTGGGCAAAGGAGTGAAGCCCCACAGTTGCGACCCAAACACCACTGAAAACACCACAGTCTTGGGGCTCCAATGATGACTTCAGAAGGTCAACCCTCCCAACTCGAGTTGCTTAGGGCAAGTAGCTTCTCTCTGGACCTTTGGGCCATCCAATGCGCCAGCGTAATGGCCCAGGACTCCCAATGAGGAGTCTCCAGCAAGGTGCCCTGACGTGCATCATCAACCTCCTCATAGAAGTCGAAGGGCAAAATCAGCACACAGCGGCTGGTTTGCATGGCCTCTCCTGTGTTTTTCCCAGCTGAAGTGGCTGGACAGGTTTTTTTTTATCACTCATGGATGGCTCCAAAACGATCGAGTCAACAGCGAGGCAGGGTCCATTTGGAGCGTTCCGAGGGTCGGAATTCTCCAACCATGGGCGTCCGTGGACACAGGTTGAATGCAGCAGGTTCCAACCCGAGCCATGTGGCTTGGTTGGAACCGCTGATGCCAGGGGAACCGCAGAAAAAAACCCAATCCCGCTCTCCCTGCATCGTCCTACTAGGTGTGTCAGTTCAGTCCGCAACGGGAAAACCGACTTTTTGGATCGATCCTCCCCGAAAAACGATCTGTGGATCTTTCTCAAGTTTTGCCAGCACAGCTTGGCCCCTTTGATTTGTTCTGCAGCATTGGTTAAGATCTCAAGCCCAGCACATACCCCAGTTCAGCCGTCGGCCGGAGGAAGCGTGGGGTTGAAAAAAGCAAACGTTTGGCACGGACGCTTTTGCTCCAGCAAAACATGTATGTTTCCAAATGCAAAGGCTTGTCTTGCAGAGTTGGAACTGAAGTGCCAAGTCAGTATTGGGCATCATGAGTACGGAATGGTTCATGCAAAAACCCATAGGCTGACTCATCTTTTGCCACTTCTAGGCCCTGACTCTTTTTGGGCCTCGGATTCGGAAACTCACGGATCAACATGTTGTGGCATCGAGCAAGCACATAAAATTCCAGGTCTGTTTCCATCGCCCCCACTTCGCAGCGAAGTAAACCCCGACGATGTGACGATGTGACCTCGAAACAAGAGTTCGTTGGAATCGATCGACTTGAGACTTCAAGGAGGGTAAGAACTTGATCAAATCTTAATCAAAGCTCTGAAAACGTCCAAAACAGTCAAATCATCAGACTCATCAGACTGTTCAGAACGTGATTCGCCACGTTCAACCGAACAAGACCCACCAGGAAGACTCCCTGCGGTCAACGATCAAGCACCTCCCAACAAATGCACCAACAGTATTGCACCTACAGTGTAACCAAGGAGCTCTAAATATCAAGCCAATCCATCTAGTAATCTAGCATACTGTCTCTAATAATATATATACAGTATATATGAAGTTATATGTTTAATATCACACCTTCTTCTCATCATCCATGATCATCCTCACCACCCCACGCCACACACACTAAAGCACCACCAAGTCTCCCACGGTGTCCGTCAGCATTTGCCTGGCCAGGTCCAGGTCCTCTGGTAGATCCACCAGTTGGACGACCGTGCAGCTGCTCTGCCACACCTGGCACAAATGCTCCGCCACGTCGCTGCCCAAGGGGCCTCGTACCAGAATCAGCAGCGCCTGCCGGTTTTCCTGGGGCGCAAACCGAAGGGAGCGAGACAGGACAAGAGCCACACCTGCAGGACCGGACCGAAGACCGATACCGGACCCGAAGCGGGCCCCGAGTTCGTCCGGTTCTCTGCAGGTGACGAACCGGGGGATCTGACGGATTGAACACTCTTCCGCATCGAAGTCTCGTGTAGACTTTTTCTGAAGAGTTGTCTTTCAATCCATGTCTGGGGGTGTGATTCATCGATTCCAAGCTGATTGGACACCAGCTTGGGCATATAGAGTTTGGGTCCCAACCCTTCCTTCGGAGTACCAGGGTTTTTGGACCGAACCAACATGTACCACTTTGTGTGGAGCCTTAAGGACAGGAGAAATCATCTGTCCCCGGCTCTGCACCAATCAGTCCGCGTTGGTGCAAAGCCTGGTTTGCAGGTTCATAATGTATACACAGTTTTCCCTTAGTCGACATGTATAGACTCAGCTTTGCTGTTGGAAATTGTGTAAGCTGCAGTATATATTTAGAGTTTGCTCTTTGCATCTATGTGGTTGAGCGGCCTAAGATATGTGAGATGCCCCTTCCAAACAAAACAATTGCACAAAACACCGGCAATAAAACAATGTCATGCTGCAAAAAAAAAAACAACTGGAAACCATGCAGAATGTCTGACTGCTTCAACACATCATGTCACTGCTTCAAACAATTCCCCCAGTCTCCAGTGTTACTCCTGGTCTCCATCACCAGCCACCACTCGGTGCACTTCTGCAAGTCTTGCAGGATCGCCTGCATCCGCCCGGAACGTGGCCCGTTGGGTCGTCTCCATTGAAACCGGTCAGGACCGGCAAGAGTGAACCTTCGCCGACCTTGTGTGAGTGTAACATGTGCAGTCCGTCCTTATGTGAAACACATGTGAAGCAATTGTTTTTTCCCGGTCAACAAGCACATGAAATCCATCGTGGGCCAGGAATGCTATTTGCAGAAAACAACCCGAAGATCCGCTGAGTTGGGCAAAGACTGTGCCGAGAGAGGAGTAGAGCGGGTGGTTGCAAGATATTGGGAAAGTTCCAAGCAGGGGGCTGTAGGAACCTTTAGAAAGGTCGTGTGAAGAGTTCATTTCTGCTACAGTATATAGGTTTTAAGCTGACAAAGCCAATTGTTAACTTGGGCGCGTATTATCCTGCAAAGGTTCCTGCAAAACAAACGCTGGAAATCAAAGCTTTGACCCAAGAATATCCAATCGTCGCGCGCAAACAAGAAAAAAGGAGTCCAAGATAGTCCAAGGTGTTAGGTGTTAGTTCCGGGATGCAGTAGCATGGCAAAGGAACACGCGCCAAAACTTCTAACACTTTGAATCAAAAAACATCGACATGTCACAAGATCTCCAAAATCTGCAAGCCGCCAGTATAGTACACAAAAAACATATATTTATAGATATTATCAGACTATGATATAATATGGATCTTATATATAAGGCCCCCCTAAGGGTTGTCTATTCATATCCCCCTATAGAGCCTTCGAGGTCAAACGGGGGTGTCTATTAAACAACCACACATCTCATCTCGTTTGACACGAATTGTCAAACCCTTCGCCTGTACGGCCCAGCCGCGGGCTTCGGAAGCCTTGACCGTTGGAGTCGGCTGAAGGAGCAGCAGCAAACGAATGGCTCCCTGCACCGTGCCTTGCGCCCACTGGTGCCGATCGAAGCCCTCCAGTGCCCGCAAGTAGCGGGGATGAAAGCGCCAAAGAGACGCCGAGTTGTCGGAAGCACAGGAAACATCGGACCTGCCAGAAAAATCAGCTGATCAATACAAAACAACATCTATCTTAAAGCCAATGTCCAAGGATCATCCACCGAAGGATTGATTCTTTGCCGCGAATTCGCACCAGTGACTCCGTGCCTTTGCCGAACCATGTTTGTTGCCGGCACCCTCCAACAGGTGTTTGACCAAAAAACACGCTGTTAGCCTGTGTTATGGTCCCAAAAACAGCCTGGCCAGGAAGGTCCTGGCACTGAATTCGCCAGTGTTCAACTTCGGGTGTAGAAGCACCTTCATCCACTTGGCATGGTCCAAAGAGCCGGATTTAGGTGTGCCAGCCGCACCAAAAAGTTCTACATGTTCTATGCCAAACCCGAAATGGAAGGAACTCCAGGAAGGGGCATGATTCTGAAACACAACGAGCCTAAGAATGTCAACTAGTGGACGTCCGTGGGCACTGCAGTGGGCTGCTACCCAAGAGCTACTACATTGGACTTTTGATGCTTGAGCAGTTACCTTTTGAGTCCTGTCATCACCTCTTTCAGGGCCGACCTTCGGCTCTCTTTCAAGGACGGCGCCGACCTGACCTGACGAAGGTTGACCCGAACTATCCCAGTTGGGTACCCCTGGTTACGGGATCCGCACGTTCAGGTCACTTCACCAGACTTCGAATGCCCACCTGAGGGTCCCCTCGCACCGAGGCGAGACCGAACGAACACCGCGGACCGTTCCGCCGGTCTCCGGGGGACGAACGGTCCCCGGTCTGCGCGTGGAAGATGGAGCGAGGTCCGGTGGCGCTGGAGACACTCAGAGTGAAGCCCAAACTCGGTGTTGTGTTCAGCACCTAGCGGACCTAGCGGACCTAGCGGACCTAGCGGACCTAGCGGTTGGTTTAAGATTCCATCAATATGCACTTGGGACTCCTTGCGCAAAAGGTTGTTGGCCTGTATGAGCTGCACAGAACCGAGTGGATTTTTCCAAGGCAACATACCCAAGCCGCAAGCTGAAGGTAACACGCCGATCGAGATCGATCAACCTGAAGGAACACCAGCCCACGGTGCTAGAACAGACTCCCTGGACCCAAAGCATATCTTCCACCAAAACCACGGTGTCCGCAGTGGGTTCTCAAGAGCTCTGCTTGGTGGACTTCGGCCATGCGGTGTTCAAGTGTCGATGAGAAAGCCTCGAACAGTACCCAAACACAACGATCCAACCAGCGCAACTGCTCAACAACAAACATACCAAGAGTCACATGTCGGGGTTCGTGTTGAGTCCTTTATTAAGTGAGTGGGGCCAAAAAAAAAAGCACCCCTAAGCTGGCTCCATAGAATAGCACCCAACTCCATGGAACTGCACCCAACTCCATGGAACTGCACCCAACTCCATGGAACTGCACCCAAGTCCATGGAACTCCTGGTCTCCCTCCGAACTTTCGGACTGAACATCCGCTTCCTTCGCTGTTCTTCGCCTTTTCTCCCCACCTGCACTCCTCAGTCTCGATGTGCACTCTCCACGGGCTGCCCACCGATTGATCAATGGTCTCCAAGTCCCCCAGGGGCGGCAGCACCAGTTGCAGGCCCGTCTCTCCGGTACTGAGCGAAGCAGCCCAAAAGACTAACTCCGAAAGCCTTCGTTGCGAAAGACATAGGGCTGAAGACCAAAAAGGACAGACCAAACAACAGGTGTGTTGGTCGCTGGTGGCGCAGGGATGGCGCGCAGGGACGGCACCTGACGGCGTCATCCAAAAATAAGAAAAGGTTTCTGCAAACTCAACTTCCAACATCAAATTGCAAAGCGTTCTGCGCCCAACTGCTGGAATCAAACAATTGTAAATTGAAATGGTATAAACAACGTAACCCCCCCCCCGAACTCCATGTTTGACACACCCAAACTTGGCCCCAACAAAGCTCCCTGTGTTTTTCTGCCGCGCTGCCACGGGTTGGGCAGCGAGACGTTAGCGGAGCGGAAGTCCAAGTGCAGCGTCTGGCACCTGCGCACGAGAGGCTCCAGGCTCCAAGACGGGGTCAGTTGGGTCGCGTGCATCACAGTCCCTGGCCATCCCACATAACCCACATAGTGGCCGGGCTGGGAGGGTTGTGGTAAGATCGCGAGTTGGATCATGAAAGGGCGTCAATTTGGTACCATCCATCATTATCCCCAAACACTGCATGGGACTGCCATATATGCCCTATATCAGTTGGGGTGGTTTCGGGGGGTGAATGTCAGCATTATGGCAGTCCCATGGAGTGTCTGAGATCCTACATTGGTTGTAGACTCTGGGGGCTGTTGCCTCTATCAATCAACCAAGCAGTAAGTCAAGGCCTGTCGTTCGAGTTCCTCGCTGCGTTCACGACCACCTCTGTCCCACCGAGTCGAGACTCGGGGTGGGAAGATCTGGACTTGGTGCCGGTACCCGGCTCTGACTGCCAAGAGAGGTTATAGTGACCTTATAGGACCCTACAGGGGTACCTATAGGATAGTCTATAGGTTCTTCAACCTCTGTTGGTGGTTATAGACTCTGGTTACGACAGATCGAAGCAGCCAGTGAAGCACCCCTCCAAATGTCTGGGCTCGGGCTTAGGGGGGGAACTCCTGCTTCCATGGTCATATTGGATCGAATAAGAAACCCGAATCCGAAGACATAACACCAATGATCTTCAGTACTGCTACAGTAGTGGCTCCCTATACCCAAACGCCCCATCGCTGCACCTGAATCTTTGGTTCGTGATGCCAAATCCTTTGGAGACATCTCATCGGCCACTCGTCGAAGCAGGCTTTGAACATAATATAGCACAAACGCAACCCTGGACGAGGGAGTCGGACCCGAATCCTTGGGTCAGGGGTCCCACCGGAAGTAGGACTGTCTTCAAGGAGCGTCTGGGTCCAGATCGTAAATGCTCGATCGGACTGGAGATCGATCGCCGCCATTGGAACCACTCAAATGGATCGATAGGTGGGGTTTCAGTTGGTGAGAAATGGCACTGGCACCCGAACATGTATATTGAAATATTGGCAGTCCACTGTAAATAGTTCTGTCAGTCCCATAATTATAGATAGATCTAGAGTGTTTGGGATTTCTACCATCTAACTCACCTTTGGGACCGTAACGCTGACCAACACTTCCAGCCTGACTCCAGCTTCTTGTACTTTGGACAAAGTCCGACTGAATTGTCGGTAGAGGTTCTCCTTGGCTGTTGTGCGAGCTACGACTTGGCAAGACTCCCTCCAAATACGTAGATGATTAGATGTGTTTGATTTGTTTTCAGGGTTTAGTTTGGTTCAATCTCCTGCCCTATTTACAGGGATTTCCAGAAAGTCGGACAACACATCAAGGGCCAGCCCCTGTACCACACAGCTGCAAGGCCGCCAAAACTGACTCTCATCCTTAAAGTGTGCCTCCCCACTGATTAAACATATACCAGGGCCCCCTAAGGGGTGTCTAATTATAGCTCCTTAGAGGTTAAGGGGTATCCATTAACCACCCCTTAGGGGGCTCTGGTATATAGAGATTCTAGACCAGGACCCTCCGGTCGGTTCGGCTGTTTGGAGACCTGACCACAGGTGGGGCTTCACCTGGGCACCGGACGAACGGAAACAGGAAGCACCGAACTTGGAGGATGCTGGTATAGACTCTACCAGGACCCTCTAAGGGGTGCCCAATGGAAGCCTATAGGTAGTGTGGGGTAGTCCATTGGACACCCCTTAGAGGGTCCTGGTAGACATCTCTAGACGCTGACGAAAATGAGAAGCTTTCTGTTGGACCAATTCCAAGAACATGGTCCACCTTGTGTCCGCCGAGCGCCCGTTTGTCCTGGGAGTCTGAGTCTGCTTTCACAGGGGTGAATTTAGTCCGGACGGCCCAGGATGAAAGTCCCAAACCAGTGGATTGAGAGTAGATGGTGCAGGCATAGATGGCCAATAAACAAAACACTGGAAAATCACACACCCGCATAGCGTCCCGCTCTCTAAATCTACGGACATCTTGGCGGTAGTGCCATCTACTCTGAAACCACTGCAAACTGAACATCATGGCTGGGGTTGATGGATGCTGCTAAGAACCTGTAAATCCAAGCCACTGACCTGCTTCTTGCTGCATGACTCCCCCCAAATCCCTTGGGTCTTTTCTTTCATTTCTCAAGGCGGTCCACGCCCCCAAAATACAAAAAACCTCAGCTGCGAAGTCGATTCATCCCAAGTGTCTCCAAAGAAATCTTCCGAATACCAGCCATCCACGCTGAGTTCCGGCACCGCCGGCGCGAACGGAACAAGTCCGTCCAGGGGAGCTAAGCGCAGGCGAGTGGTGCTCACCAGGCACAGCCACTTGCCCATCGACAGGAGCCCTACCCATGCGCACGACCAGATGCGAGACTTGAAGTGTAGGGCCTGGTTAGGGGGGGGCCCTGGCTCATTGACTTCTCTATGTTCCGAACGGGTCAAACTGGGAGGTCTCTATTTTCCGAACTGGGAGCTACAGAACCACATGTGTCCAGTGTGGGCCTCCCTGTACGAAAGAGACACCAAAATTTGCGGGTGTCCAGTGGGATGCGGACATTGAAAAAGACGTGCTCGAGATCTGACCTCCTCACTTTCCCTGGAAAATAGTGGTTCACCTAACTGTCCAACTGTTCTTGTTTCAGGTTCTCCACGTACTTCTTGGGGATCGAAACAGGTCGAAACCATGCGAAACCATGCTCAATGCTCTTCGCTGGTTCGCTGGTTCGCTGGGAGGGTTCTCCAAGGAGTGACAAAACCATGAAAAAACCGAGCATTTGGGTGTATCTGGTAGTATCTCTGGTGTATCTGGTAGTACCGAGCATTTGGGTGTATCTGGAGTGTAGGGTTCTCTGGTAGTGGAATTTGGGTGTATCTCACTACCAGATACAGTGGATGATGATGGTTCGGTTGCAGGCCTTGGCCTTTCAAATAATGAAAAATAGCGCTGCTCTGGTTTACTGGGTTACACCCGAGCATGGAATGATGGATGTGGTGCTCGGCTTGGGGCTTGGTTTTGGATGGGACCAGGTTGGTGTTCAACGTTTTGCGGCCAGGTCAGGGGTGAGCGATCTCGTTGCTCCAGATCCATGCTGCACATGCCATGTTTTTCCTCACTAGGTGATGGGCCAAAGAAGGCCACGCCAGCTGCGGAGCGGCGGAGAGCCAATCTATGGTCACTTCATGTCACTTCATCTTTGTGGCGGCTCCTGTCTAAAGCAAAGGGATCTTCACCTACCATGGTTTAGACATGATTGGTCTATTTCACCACTTTGATGGTGCTGGACCGCTGGAGGTCTAGTTTTGCGCCACCCTTCCGGTTTGTAGATGCTTCGAGGAAAGGACCTGTCGACGTGTTGTGATGGTATCGTGAAACCATGAGGATCCACGGGATGTCCTGACACGTATAGTAGACAACTGATCTGGCACGATCTTGTAATTCTTACCATTTTAACTACTAGAACGCATACAAATAATCCTGTATGAGTTATTGTCTCGCAAGCACCTTATGTCACAAAATGTTTGAATCCCGAACCCGCAACATGCAAGATTTAAGCCTCAACCTCTTAACCTTATTGCATCCGAAGCTTGAAATCCCCAAAGGCTCCCTGCATGCACATTCCCATGGGACAAAGACAAGCACCCAACATCAGGGGCCCCACAAACCACAAACAACAAAAGTGCTGATGGCCCCACCATGTTGCATGAATATCTGGGTGATGTGGCATAACTTGTACACATCCACCGAATCCGCCATGTTCTTGACATCCACCATTATCTGGGCAATCTCTGTGCTGTCAACATCATTGTGTAGGGTGCCTAGTCCGAACAACCTTCACCTGCTGTGAGGAGCTGCAATTTTTGGATTTGCTGCCCGCCTGCCCAACATGAACTCAAGTTCATCTCACCTCAAGATCCACCTTCCTAGTTGAATGATCTTATCATATATCTCAACAAGATCTCCAACTTTCCCGCCCCAAACGATCACCCACATCTCAGGCAACAAACAGAGAGAGAGAGAGAGAGAGCCAAAGTGCGAAGAAACATACACGAAAACACACGCAAAAGTGTAGAACCTTGACTAAACCACCCCATTTGAAATCGTATGAAGAGGTTTTACAGTCCAAATGGAGCGGCTTGATTCATCCAGCTTCTACATGTCATCTGAGAGCGGCACGGTGAGAGCACCAATGGTGTCATAGAGCAACAAGAAGCTGCTGACCAGGCCCCAGAGGCATACCATGGTGATATCCAGACCTGCACGGTTATATGACGTGGCTCAGAAGCGCGTGCACTAATTTTTTTTTGCGCAAGTTCGTTCGACAGCGCGTGGATCCCCGGTGCACCTCGGTGGTTCCAGGGGGGGTGATGAGGATGGGTCTGATCGTCTGGAGAACTGGTAGGGTCCGCGTCAGTCCGCGTCAGTCTGCTTTGGCACAGCTATACCTTCGGAGCAAGTAGGTGGACGTATAGATATGCCTGTCCCATTCATGGAGGCGGCAGTGCTCAGTGTCTGATCAAGTTTATCTTACGTCCGAATGTCAGTGGCCCGACTTCATCCTGGATTTAAAGAGTGCTGCAAAAAACACGTCCTGGGGACCTTCCTTTGGCGCAGGTGAAGGGATTCATACCAGGACCCACGATCAGTGCAGTATTTCATAAACACCCCTGAGGTGGAGGTTTTCAGAATTCAATCCATGCCAGGGCCCCCTGTTTGGGGTGTCGAATTATAGCACCTTAGAGGTGATTCGGGGTATCCATTAACCATCATTAACCACCCCAAACAGGGGGCCCTGGTGTAGAACCCAGCTTCTATCACCTTCTTTAAGCATGCATCCGCATGGCGCTGACCCTCTCCCTCCGATCTGTGGCGGGGTGTCTGTCCGAGCAGTCCCAGATTTCTGCATGGGCCAACAAAGGCATCGTGCTTCTCTCCTCCTCGTAAGCGAAAACGAAGCGACACCTCGCTTCGAGCTGGCTCCTGTCGGACGCCGTCGCTCCTCGGCCATGATCTTCATGATTCTTCCCACACAGTTTGTTGCACCAGGATCATTCAAGAAAGAATAGTTCTGCTGTTGCCCGTCTGTAGCACCAGCATGCCATCAGCGACAAAGGCCTGGGACTGATGATGGCTTTATAGTCTTCTTCTTGTTAGATGGTGCCGGGGTCACGCTATCCAGCCTGATGGCCAGGAAACTTCCGTCGATCAAAGTCAGCTCCAAGATCAGGCGCCTGACAAGCCAACAAGGCCTGCCAGCACAGCCTCATGCGCATGCGGCGTTGCTGCTTCCATGGAGTTGGCACCTTTCTTCGCCTTTGACGGTGAACAACTTGGCACCTCCCTGGGGTGGCCAGCAAATGGGTGCCTTTCCTCCGCTTGGCCACTCTGCCAGCTATGAAGAACCCCGAAGCAACGAAATCAAGAGCGATGGACGAAGGATGAAGGAGGATGCATTCTCAAGAGGCTTGGTTGGATGGTGCAGTGAAAGTGGAGATTTAACAATCCCCTCTCCCGGCCTCTCCCCTCTCCATGTCACTACACCAAACAATGGACGAAACAAGCACTGTTCTATATTTTTGGGAGGATGAAACTATGATGGAAACCAACGCCAGCTCCTCAAAAGCATCCAAATCCAACACTATATATTAGCAACATGTTTGCATCACTCACTTCATTGAAATTACAGGTACGCCGGATTGAGCGTGTGGAACCTTGACAAGGCAACAATTAATTACATAGATCAAAACAGAACAAACATGAAGAACACAAACCTTGCTGACTCATCGTGACTTGATGAAACAATTGTGCTTCTTATGTTGAAACATTGGTTAATCAAGGTGGTCCATAAGGTCCATACACACAAGCAATCATGAAACAACATGAGCCTGCCAGAGGCGATAAACGTGTTTGACCCCGAATCGATTGGAGGGGCTTCTCATCCCCTGGTCCAATGACCCTGCCGAACTTCGATCGTGCCTTTCTTCAAGGAGTGCCAACCTAAGATCACCTCGGTGCCGGGCATTTCAGTCCCGAAACTGGACGCATCTTCACATCTTGCTGCTGGAAGATGCATTTTGGATCAAACATCGAACACCCTGAATTGCATGGGTGCTGTGAATCTCACCACCTGACCCCCCTTCGACTGAACGGCCTCAACCCTTTAAAGCTTGTGAAGGGTGGTGGGAGTCTGACAAACATCGAAGAAAAAGAGGATTAGGATGGATTAGGTATCCCATTCCCAGGGCCCAGTTCCCATTCCCACACCTAGTGGATGATGCAGGGCGGCCAGCTACCCGACACAGGGTGGCAAGCTAGCCCAAGCAGGTCCCTGTCTCTGATCGAATCCGTACCTGAATCGACAAGTGATTTGGTTCAGTTGTCTGTGCGATATGTGGTAGGGTCCAAGGGATTGAGTTATGACCTGGCACCACTCCGCATCTCGAAAGACTTCGTGAAGGATCCCAAGACTTCGTGAAGGATGCCAAGACAGAAAGGCGGTTGATGGATGAAGACCCCGGCCGTCCTTTCACGGCTTGGTCTCAGAGAAGGAGGTGTAAACTGCCCACCCCAAAAGAAATGGGCCGCTCCAAGCAACCGAGAACCACCCTCAAAAGTTAAAGGAACATGAGGGACTTTGGCCTACCAGCTCTCTTCCACCGAGCTACAATCAGGCCCAGGAAGAAGCCTGGGCAGATGCTGCGCTGCACTCACAAACATGGAGTCTCAGCAAACTGCTTGGTGGTGTCAACCCTGCAACATCTCAGGTAGAGGTCTAACATCAAGTTGAAATCCAAGCAGTACACCAGTTGAGACATCGCGCACAGCTGAGGTCGAAAATGGAGATATGACGCCTTCAAATCACGATCAAACAAATTACTCCACCACCTACTGTACACCTCCAGCTACTCCGCCACCCTGCCCACGTTCAGTGCCTCCCAAGGCTTGGTACAAGTAGACCACCCGTGCCACCGTGAGGACCGCCCTCAGTGGATCGCGCATCGCGCATCGCGCGGGTGTGCAGGTCGGGACTAGGTGCCCAAAGAGCGGCGTCGATGACTCAGGGAACCCAGAGGACTAGGTGCCCAAATGCTCCATGTATTCTACCAGCACCTTCCTGGAAACTTGGGGTCACCTGGAGCCGCCCCAGTCCCCTACTAGACTGGACCTCCAGCCACCCGGGCACCCTGGCCAATGTTGGATGCTGATTGGTAAACCGGTCCTCAATAATGCTAAATTTTTCCAAAATTATTCTAGACCCCATGTTTGAAAAAGTGGTCCTGAATAATGCTAATTTTTTTGGGGATCCTAATTTGTTTAAATATTGCACACCTAATTAATGAAGGTTTGAATTCCTTCTGAGGCCAATGATTATGATTCATTAGCTGATATAGGTTTCTCTAGGTTTCTTCAAAACTGACAGCTGTCCAAAACCACCAATTCCTAATTAAACCCT
>CAXAMN010026139.1:1187352-1254051 GCA_963970005.1 Durusdinium trenchii
TTCAAAACTGACAGCTGTCCAAAACCACCAATTCCTAATTAAACCCTGTATAAAACATTGCTCCTAAACAATTTTTCAAGGTAGTAGACCAGGAGGGGACCTGATCATCAATAATAGATTTGTTTTTAGTTGTTCTCAATTGAATTGTGACAATTTTTGTTCCACTGGAAAAAACTGCTCATGGAACCTTCCTTTACTTAGCTCCTGAGGCCAATGATAATGATTCACTAGCTGATATACAATCTATGAAAGGAACATGAATACTACAATCAATTACAAAAAGGAATCCTCACAGGAATCCAGATTTGTTTTGGTGGTAGTTAATTATAGATGGTCCCCTATTTGTTTGAGGGAGGGGGGGGCCCTTTACTAATCAGGATCCAACATTACAAGGACCCCTTTTCAATCACCCCCGTTGTAACTTAAAATATTCCATCATATTCCATCATATTCGAGCATCTAGGATAGGACCCATGGGGTGGGGTGGCCGTCGCCGGGTGTAACGTTAGACCGGAGTGACTCTTCGGGTGTCCCGAAGCTGGAACTCTTCCGGGGGCCGTGCTAAGCGGCCTTGGTTCCGTTGTGGGGCGGGTGAAGTTTGTGGGAATTGGGCCTGCGTCTTCTGAAAGAATAAACATCCATAAATATTCATATATTCTTAATGTATGGAAGCTTCTTCCAGGAGTTCATGACAATGAACATGATTGAACATGCACTGCTGCATATATAGCCAGTTGCCACAAACATGAAACTGTCTCAGACTCAAATTGTGAATGGACCCTCAAATTCACTTGCCGGTTCTGCACATGAAAAAGTCGCCGTGTTGAAACACGGATCTTCTCCGACGCTGCGGCGGATGCTGCGCTCAAAAGCCACCAATGCTCACAGTGGTTGCAGAGTAGATGGCACAAGTGGGGGCGAGTTTGGTGGCTTATATGGGCCGCGAACCATTTAAACATTCTCTTGGGGTGCCAGTGCCATGTCTCACCTCTGAACCCGCCGTACCCGTGTTCCCCCCCCGCAACTGCGACCATGCCAAGTCTCTGGAGAAAAACCAGCCCTGACATCCAAAGTCTCTGCGTTCGGGTGCCGATGCCCTGCCGTCGTCGGCACGCCGGGCGTCGTTCGAGACCCTTGGGCCCAGACACGAGCCGTCTGGGACGGCCGAGTTTCACGGCCAGGGGTGATGCCAGAGGGGTCTTTCTGGGGCGGCAGTCCTATGGCAGTCCCATTAGTCGTGTCTGGGATGGGGCAGGACCGTCGGACCGATGGCGAGCGTGGGCGGCTCCAAGGCACCAGCTCGCACAGGTCTCCGCTGGTAGCTTTTGGAGACTTAAAAGTGTCAGGTGGCAACCTGTTGGAGGGTGCTGGTATAGGGCAGTAATAAGGTCTTCTCAACATGTAACACTCAGGTCGCCTCAGAAAGGACCCAAGGCCGCACGCGGCTTTGGACCCTCACCAGTTCGAGGGCTTTGGGGACCGAACCAGCATCCATCACTTGGTTCGGGTGGTTCGGGTCGCCCAAGCGCCCAACGAAATTCCCACTCCAAACTCACAGGGCCGTCGCCGCGAGTACCCGCTGGGTCGCCAGGGAGACGGGGAGACGGGGATGACCGTGTCAAAGGGGGAGGACCATGGCAGGGTAGCGACCAGGCACGACCTACCTGGTGTTGGTCAAGTCAATCATAGGGTGGACCAGGGCTCCAGGTTGTCTCACCGCCTGCCAGAAGTACACTGCCTCTCAGGCCGGAAGCCTGAGATCGGAACAAAGACAAGGACCAAGCGACCCAAACAGGAGGCAATCAGAGATCACCACCGGAAGGGAAGCAAGAGGGAAATCATAAGTCCTTCAAGGGCCGGTGCCAACCGTTGAGCACATCTTTACATCCTGAATTAAAAAGAGAAGCCAAGCGTAAAAGCGCATCTTGATCAAGGTAAAGCTCATATCCAGGAAAAAATCCTGAAGGGAAATTGCGCCCATTCGACTTTCTTCCTTTCTCACTACCAGCAGGGAGAGCCTCAATCGATGAGCGTCCAGGCTTTCCCATCTCCATACCAGTACCCTCCAACAGGTGCTTCCTGGTGACAAGTCCGGTGCCCAAAAACCACCTGTTAGGGTCTCCAAACAGCCTGGTGGAGGGTCCTGGTATGGTTGATGATATCAATATTGATGAATGTTGGCCGCAGGGCATCCAATCGCTTCTGCCACAGCATCTTCACCCTCCCAACCCCCCCACATATCCCCCACATATCCGCCGCATCCCGCACGGATCTGGGATGGCCGCCGCCGAAGTCGCGGTGCGAACTCGCCGGGAAAACCCGGGTGCCTCGCCCGCCTTCACGGGGTAATGTAAGAATTCCATCCTGGCCGAGACAGTCGAAGCATCCACGTCTTCGGACCGGTTCGGGGGGACCGAGGTCCGGAAACGACCAGTTCCAAGGTGGTCCACCTGGTGAAGCACGAGGTCCATGTTTCGTACTGGCTGGCCGCATGACCGGTGGTCAAGTCCAAGTCCGCAAGACCGGGTTTTACCATATTGTGGTCCTCTTTTCCGGCACGGAAAGCCCTCGATCACCCCGAGGGAAGAACAAGGGTCGCCGAGGTTGTTCCACGCACCGCGACCGGTGTCTCGGGTGGTCCTTGAAACAAAGCCAGGCAGCCTGGAAGCCCTTGCGTCCTTGTGTCCTGCCTCTCTACCAGCGAGATGGAATTCCGAAAGGGTTGAGTGCAACACCTGCTCCACATGCACCAACTCCTTGATCATCAAGCACTTTCTTGCTGCTCCAACTGTCGGGGACATGTTACCCCGTTCTGCCGCTTCATGGCTTCCAGTCGAAACTTTCCAAGCAGGAGGGCTAACAAAAAGAAACATTGACCCATCCTGTGGCTTAGTCTATAGGGATGTCTAGGAGTCTAAAGGAATCTATAGGAATGCATCTGAATCGAATATCCTGGCTCCGCAAGAGTGACCTTTCCCAGGACCTTCCGAGAGATCGCCCGGCTTTTGGGACACCCCTCAGTCACCTCAGGGTCGCGGCTATGATACCTCAGACAGCGGTGTCGATGGTCACGGATAGACCGATAGATCGGATTGAAGGTCCCAGAGTTCCTGGACCACCCTGAAGGGTGTCTATTGACCCAGACACTCCATGGGACTGCCATATATGCCTACATTGACCCCTCAAACCACCACAATGTAGGCATATATGGCAGTCCCATGGAATGTCTGGGTGATAGCCCCAAACAGCTGTGATTCCGGGTGTCCATTAACCCCTTCAAGGGTCCCACTCTGCCGGATACGCCTCGATTGAGGCCGATCTCAAAACTACCAGCGTCGCACCGTCGCGGAAGGAGCGAAACCCGAATGGCGAGCGGACGGCCCCCGAAGCAACCAGCAAAGCGCTCCAACCCCTTCCACCACCTTCCACAAACCAACCCCAACGGCCGCCCAACGTGTCAATGGCGCCTGACCGGACCCCGGAATACGCGGCACGGAGAGGTTGAGAGACATGAACTACTTCGAAGCCTTAACTAGTACCAGCACCCGACTCTACAGGTGCTTCCTGGTGACAAGTCCGGTGCCTGAAACCTGTTATAGGGTCTCCAAACAGCCTGGCCAGGAGGGTCCTGGTATGTGGTATATATGGGATGGGCGAAACAGGGCTGTTCAACCTCCCTAGCCACCTGGAAAAAAGATCACCGCACGAGACCGATCCTGGCCACCCGTCGATCCTCGCGCCTCCACGGGGTCTTTCGAGGATACCTTTCGCTATCTGAAGCCGCTGATCTCGGTAGCGAAGCGTCCGGGGCAACACAGCTGCGACACGCGACGCGGGGGCCTCCGTTAACCCTATCCCAGACACTCCATGCGACTGGCATATATGCCAGTCGGGTGGTTGTAAATATGCCAGTCCCATGCAGTGTCTGGGTATAGGGATCCAGGTAAGTACCGAACCTCAGGTTTGGTACGACTGCACCCTCCAAAGCTACATACATAACTTATAACAGTGAACAGTGTCTCGAATGATCCTCTCAGAAGGTATGTGGATCCATTAAGTATAGGCTTGCGCACAAACTATTCTTGCTCATGTTGGCTAAAAACCGGGGGCCCATGGCATTCCATCTCATTCCATTACTCACATTTGCATGTCGCGAACCATCCTCAGACCTGGCCGTTTTCGGGCGTTTGAAGGAACATCCTCTGGATCGGGCCACTGCCGCACCGAACAACACAGGCGGTTGTTAGGGCAGAGGAGCCCATGCCCGCTCATGGAGCCAATCCGGTTGAAGTCGGGACCAGGAAAGGACTGGAACGAAAACGCAGGGTCTGTTCGGGTTTGGACCGATCCAGACCGGACAATTGCGAAGGTGGACCCTACCCGGTCCAAAGATTCTTATCCAGACACTCCATGTATGGCATAATGTTCATATATTTATATACACATAGACCGATACAATGAGCTATAATAAGACTGCAATAAGATGGGTCTATCCTAATACCGGGGCCCAGTGGATGATGTTTGTAAAAGGCCTTCTTCAGAAAGAGTGAAGAATCGTTTACTGCAACCGGGTGATGGGACAACCCCCAAGCACTACGTCTTCCCAGCTGCCGGATGCTCCGGGTTTGAACCGCCCGGATCGTGCGGATCCACCACGGCCGCCTGTGTCTCCGGGCCACGGCAGTGGTCGA
Organism: Durusdinium trenchii; assembly: GCA_963970005.1. Classification (NCBI taxonomy): domain Eukaryota; class Dinophyceae; order Suessiales; family Symbiodiniaceae; genus Durusdinium; species Durusdinium trenchii. Next base: position 1,192,044 of record CAXAMN010026139.1, read on the forward strand.
TTCTCGCACATGAGAGCCGATCGAAGGGAGCCCGAACGGCTACGGAAGGAATTGATGATGCCGAGGTACCACGGCGGGTATATACCAAGCATCAAACACGGCGAAAACGAATGAAGTCTCATCAGTGACTCATCAGGCAACCTTGGACCTTGTGTTCTAACATGTTCCAAGTGATCATGGAAAAGGTGCAAAAAAAGCTGGAGAGGTCCGGCCACGAGCTTCTGTTCCTGCACTTCTCCGAGTTTCTAAACCTGCATTGCAGGGCGCCTCATATTCAATCCTGCATCCTGGGTACGGCATGTCGCGGATCTGCCTTGTTCTGCGGAATGCGTACCATTCCTGCTCCCCTTAAACAACACAATCTCCACGTATAGACTTCTCAAGACATGGGGTTGCTGGTGGCAGCGCGGCCGGCAAATCCTTCGCCAAAATCTTCACTAGGTACTAGGTATGTACTAGGCTGATGTAGACTCTTGAAAATATTGTTCAACCCCCCAAAAAAAATGATGGTCAAAAACAACACTGTTGTTCCACCTCTGCCACAGAGATTAAAAAACACACACACACACAAACACTTGGAGTCCAGCAACGTCCATCCAATCTCTGACCAAAAAAAGAACTGCCAGGGTCCAGTTCCAAATTGGCAACATGCTTTCCACCAGCACAATGACAGGACGGGACTGAGGACGGGATCTCCACCACCCCACCAGCCTCTTGCATGGCTGGGGCAGAAATGGGTCCTGCTGAACGGCCGACTGCGCCGACTGGGCCATGGGTGAGATCTGCCCAAAAAAACCACAGCTGCCCAAACGCTCCAAGCAGGCCGACTATGGCCGACTGGTCCCTTAAATTCAAGAAGCAAAGGTTGAAGAATCCGAACTAGACTATCCTATAGGTACCCCAGATTACGGGTCCGAACGTTCAGGTCACTCTCCACCTCTGTTGCGTCGGTTGGTTTAAAGGTGGACCCCTGACCCGAGGATTCGGGTCCGCGTCTGGATGGATAGACTCCACGGTTGTCAAAACAAGATCGATCAACTCTTCAGTTGGTCCAAAAGGCAAACCCCAGACTCGGCTTTTGGACTGCGGCTTCGTCCATGCCTCGTTGTCGGTATGTGTCCGTTTCCCAAACACTCCATGGGACTGCCAGTCCGGACTGCCGAGGAACTCACGGCCAGGGGTGGTGGTATTGGGGGTCAGACTCTGGGGCGGCAGAACGGACTGGCAGTCCCATGTGTCGTGTCTGGGAACAGGACGTGGTGAACCAGCAATATTGTGATCCAGCAATTCGTGGGTCAACGGGATCCTTCTCTGAACGGCCAAGGGCAGCCAGGCGCTCCAAACAGCCCCTGGTCCCTCAAAAGCTAGGGTTTTGAACCCCCAAAACCCCTCCAAAGGATTCGGGTCCGACCCCTTCATAGGATTCGGGTCCAGGGTCTGGGCATTAAGCCATCTGCACAGGTCGCACGCATGGACGCACACAACGTCCCCCACATGGCCCACGTGACCCACATCAGGTTGCACAAATAGGAAAGCCAACTGATGTGCGAACCTGATGGCGATTTGGTCATGGGAACAGGTCATTAGTTGGCCTTCCAACGTTCCCCATCAGGTACGTAAACATGCAACTGTTGCACCAAAAAGGGGGGCAAACCTGCCAAACGTGTTCCATATGCATTCACTTATGCATTCATATGCCCCTGCTATACACGGAGCACTTGACTTTTGTATCTTATTACCTTGTTGCAGCACAAGGGTATGGATGCTGAGCCTCCTTGAAGACATTCATTTAGACCAACTGTAAGTGTGCTATGCTTTGCACTTGAGCGCCCAGCCTCGACCGGCCCCTGGCCGAGCCACCAAACATGGCCTTCCTCGCGCAGGTCGCGGCCCGGCTCCTGTGTCTTTGGCGCCGGCCTCCTGCTGCTTCGTCAGCCATGGCACCCGGGCACCCTCGCCGAGGCCTCAAAGTTTGGATCATGCCCCAAACGCTCCATGGGACTGCCATATATGCCGATCAGTTGGGGTGGTCTGGGGGGGGCAATCTATAGGCATATACATGGAGCGTCTGGGATGTGTTACATCACCGGTCGATGTAAACCCAGCGGATGGAGGGCAGACCAGAAAATCAAGACCACCCATTGGAAGGCTTGCAGTGGGCCAGCGGCCAGCAGAGTAGATGGCACGATCCCCCAAGTTAGGTGGTGTAGAAGGACCCTCACTTCAAAGACATCTTGGGGTCTTGGGGTGCCAGTGCCTCATGTTTCGAACCTCTGAAAGTCAAGGTCAGGGAGAACGGAACGGTCCGACACATCCAACGCATCCAAACAAGGTTCGTTCTTCACCTGGAGGGTGGCAGGTCACCGGTAAAAAGAACATCTCCAAATGAGAGTGCTCGAGTCAATGGTCAAGGTTCCCCATGTTCCCCATGTTCCCAACAGGGCCTTTTAAGGGCAGCATCATGTGGGTCACTGAATTGGGGGGGCCCGGTCCCCTCCGCCGACGAGCGGCAAGTGGTCCAACGTGGGTCGCCGAGTCCGGATGGTCCAATTCGCCAAAGATATGCCATCAGCAAATGCTTCATAGCCAATGTGGGTCACTGACGGACACTGGAACATGTTGTTCACTTTGAACGTGTGGCAATGCTCGAAAGCAATTTTTCGCAAACTTGTGCTTCATCTTTTGGAATCTCGACCACGAGCAAGAGTTTGGAGTCAATAAGTGGCGATCGCATCTTGGCATCACTACACTTGGCTCAGGCATCCCAGAATATATGTTTCTAATCTGACTCCGACTCCCTCAGTTCCCTTTAGTTAACCTTTTTCATCCTTTGTTCCATCTATTCACATTGAGGTAAACCAATTCCCCCCAAACAAAGGTTAAGGCTTTCCACCGACTGAGTAGGTAATAGTATAATTATCATAGTACTTCATCCTAATCCCAGGTTGCAGCTCCATACATTGCCCCTTTGTCGTTTCTTCCTTCCCAAGGACGGCACATCTCTGCCACCGGTCGTGATTTTCGCCACCGGAAACCCACCGGCCTCCTCCCTGCAGATCGGTCTGAACAAAGCCTTGCTGCGCGATGGGATGTCCTGAAAAGGGGCGCTTTTGGGGACGCTCGGAGATCGCAGGAACAAATTGAACAGCACCGGTGTCAAAGGAGTCCTTTAAGAAGTTGGGGGAGTTCTGAAATGCTCGCCACAAACCTGTCATGATTTGGCCGTTCATCAGTCCCTCTTCACCTTTTCACCCGAGAATTCCGGTGAAGAAGGCAGGCTGGTCTTGAGAAGGCAGAAGTCCAGAAAGGTTGAATGTACCGTGTTTGAAGTGTTTCAAGGACATGTTCTTCCATGAGCCGGAAGAACGGCTTCCAACGTTGTGCTGTCGGAACATGAGGAACAATAGCTAATAACAAGCCACAAGCCACTTGGCCATGGGCAACACACCAATCTCTATTGTATAAACATGGGGTGCTGTATTTCTCGTGCACGATGTGCAAGCATGTTGGTAGGCCATTCATGCCATTTCATTTTTGCCAACAAGCCAATGCTTGCTCTTACTTTACCAGAAGTAGAAGCTGTCCAAACGAAGCACTAGGAAAACAACCAAACACCGAATGGCGCCACTCGTTGCTCCCAAACTTATAGGTCTATAGCACTTGTAGGTCATAATTCCCTGAATCGGAACATGCCCAGCCGCATCTGAGGTTCAATCCTCCAGCAACACAACGTACACCATACTGTACTAATCAAACCCCACTCAAGGCCTAACGTAGCTTGATTTCTTTTTCAGGGAACTCCGAAGTGATGTGGTTTCGAAGACAACGGCGCAGTCATGCTAAGACCTACTGAAACTCGTGCAATGGTCCACCGACCACCGGCATCTACCCATCACCTAGCCTGAAATCCATGGGAGAAAATATGAGAAAATCAATGAATTTGACAAGGCACTCGCAGTGCATATGTATGACCTCTTGTGCTGCAAATCCCCATAATCAAAACAACCTGACTCCTGTCCTGGCCGCCGCGCTCGCATCAACTGAGAGCCTGCGACTTGTGGCTGAAGACGTTCTCACGCGCACGTGGGTCTTGTGGGAGTGGGACCAACTGGATTTGCTGCAAATGAGTTGAAGCAAGCACAATGGTACTGCAAATTCTGGTTGGAGACTTCTTCGAATGCTCTGGTGGTCGATCTTGCATCTGGCGTTTTTGGTACCATCCCAAATCCCTGTGGAAGCCAGTTGCATCATCTTGCATCCTGGATGGAGAGAAGTTGGAGCCCCGAACTCTAAACACATCTAAACACATCCAAACACCTTCAGCAGGTCTATGTGAAGAGCTGGCTTATTTCACACCCTCCAGGCCTTAGCAAACTTAGCCCATATCTCACTAGGTGCACCTTCCCAGGTCCTAGACACCTGCAAGACCCGCTGCAATCTCTGGCGCTCCTTGACCAAACCAGGGGCAACCAATGACATTGCTACAAACAGCGGCATCACCGCGAGTTCATACACGTTATATACCGGCACCCTCTGTTCGAGGAATCTATAAAAAATAGCCATTTACTCCCCTGCAGGTTGACATGCAACCCCAAAACCACTGGGTTGTAGAGGAAAATGGTCTTCCACAGGTCAATTCTCGGGTTCTATGTTAGTTTGGCGGGATGGATCTACAGCGGCGACTACTATTCGCTCACAAAACGAAGTGCACACAACAAAGTACTGGAGACTCTGTCAGTGATGAAACAAAACACAAACCAGAAGTGACCAAGGGGTGCTCATTCAGTCCAAGTGAGTGGATGTTTGCACCTAACCTCCTTCCTCCGTTCGGAACCGGCACCCTAAAACCTCTTCAGGCTTGGCGACTTGGGGAGTTCACTCATGGACTCATGTGCTGAACATCAAGTTACCGCATGCAGCTGATGCGCGTGTACGCCCCACAGCTCCTCTCTTTAGGCCCCTGATGTCTCCAAAACATCCCAAACGCCAACTGGCCACTTGCTGCTTTTGGGGTGTTGCCTTTCATCCTGGGAAGCGGATTCGATCAAACTGCGCATCTTCGAAAAAGGGCGCGAAGAAACGATGCCACCCAGACGCGACCCTGGATCCTCATATGGAGGTGTCTGGAGTCTCAAATCCCCAGGCTTTGAGGGACCGGTCGGGCTGTGAACGGAGCGTCAGGTTACACATAAACCATCAAACACGCTTGTCGGAGCGACGCTGAGCTCCCCGACCCATCATACTCATGCTGTTGGACAAGCCCACCAAGGCAGTTCCGGAGCGCCTGGGAACAGCAATGGATCGAAGCAGCTCTGGTGAACTGCTGGGAGCGATTTGGGTTGGGATGGCTCATGTTGGGGAAAACAGGATCACCTGGCCATGGGGTACCCCCTTCTGCTCTGCAGCTACACTCCGTGTCTGTGGTGTAAAGGGCCACTGTTCCTTCTGTGGAGATGGTACAGTCTTTCTTAAAAGACTTCCTTAAACATCGCGTTTGGACCAAAAAACAATTCACCTTCAAGCCCTTATAATTCTTCTGGAGAGTTCTGTATATTCGGATATTTTGTTTCTGACTCGTAAACTCTATTCCTCATTGGATCCTGATCATGTCCCCTTCTAGCAGGTGTGCACACTGACATCTGTTTTTCTCCACAGGCAGAAACTAATCTCCGCAAGCAGGCGCCAATCACCTGCGTGGGCAGTGGAAAAAATCGTCGCTTCTGAAATTTGATACCAGACGCAACACGAGCACAAGATATCATTCAAGGGCAAAGGTGGCAGCTGAGTATTATCTCAAACCATGCATGTTTTAACAGGTGATTATATTGTTGCTTCTGTATCATTTTTATTTTTTGCAAGGGGCCCCAATGTTAGACAAGTGATATCATGTAACGATTTTCAAATCAGCTGGCGCTCATTTTTCCTTCTCTTGGTGCTGCACACTAAGCGGGCCATTCTCGCTGTTTGCAGAGCATTTGCACTGGCCTTTTAGAAACCACAGCTGTTGCTCAAGTGAGTGCACTTTCTTCAGCAGCAGCTTGACTTGTGCATCTTTCAAGTGTGCTTTGAGAGAAGCAAGCTCTGCAGCCAACTCATCATGTCTGGCAATCTTTTCAACTTCTTCAGGTCGCAGGCGGTAACGAGCCAGGTTGCGTCGATTCTCTTCGTACCTATATAAGAAGCACAATCAAACAAGACAAGTTTGTTCTTGGCAAGGCAATGAGTTTTCTTCGCTTGCTTGCAGTGTGTTCTCTTTGTAAGTCTTTCACATTTAAGGCGAGACACGTTTTTTGCTTCTCAGGGGTGCGCTGGGTCTTAGGAGGCGAATCCTTCTTGGGAGGCGAATGGGACTTGCGAGAGGAGGGCATTTAGGCGAAACAAAATCGAAGCAGAGCTGGATGCTTGAACACTTAAAATCTGGGCGAATAAAGATGGCTCTTGTTATGAATCGAAACGCCATGGAATCACAGAGCGAGTTTTCAAGGTGAATCTTCAACTGGCTACACTTTGAGAGTCCCAAAAATGACCCTCCCAATCCAATCATGGAATTCCACGATTCCAAGCACCTAACAAGGTCGTAACAGCTACTTCTCTTTCAGCACTTCATGCTTCGGTTTGCCAAAGCTTTTCTCTGGCTTCTTTCCAATCTTTCGCCTCTGGCGATTCCAACCACTCAGCAAGCTTTGCCTCTAACGTGGATCGCGGCTGGCCTTTGCGAGCTTTGCGATCAACGAAAAGCGGGAGCTCTGACAACACGCCTCTCTGACTCAGGGCTCCTGAGCCAGTGACAGTTGCATATAGGCATTGCTTATTTTTCATAATGGTTTGTTGTATAATAACGCAACAATTAGAGCTGAGTGGCTATTCAAAGCAGTAATGTTGTTCGTAGACCACTCCAGTGGAGAGTGCTTCTGGCGAAAAAGTTTTCCTGACTGTGCGAAATGGAAAGCATGCAGTTGAGCATGTACAATTGTAAGTTTGTACATGTCAGCAAAAGTGCTCATATACAAGTTAAATCATTGCAGGATGAAAAAGATGCACGTGCGCAAATGCAGCCAAACCACGGTCTTCGGAGTCTTCGGGCAGCAAGAGCTGGTTCACGTCCAAATCAAAAGGCGTAGCATCAGCGCTGCGTCCTGTGGGTGCAGCATGCCGGTGGCAGCATCGATATCAACAAAATACTCAAGATAGTTGGCAAATGGGAGCTAGACATATGCATGTGGGAATTCTTAGACAAGCCTGTGCTGGACACCGCTCTGATCGATGCTTTTCTTTCAGAAATGAACTTGTGGGAGGAAGATGGCTGCAAGCCAAGATGGAGCCGTCGCCGCACTTGCCGACTCTGCAACACAGCTCGCATACCTGCAGCTGCACGGGAGCACTGCGGAAGAAAATGTCGGTAGAAGTGTAAATCTTCGAACATATAGTCAAGAAAGCTTGATCTTCTGTTGAGCTGCCCGTGTAAAGATTACACTTTGCCAAAATAATGAGAAAGCAAGTAAAAACGTTTTCTGCCGTAAAAGGCGTGAAATTAAAGCTAGTTGCGAAGATCTTCTCGCATAGCTCGCGAAACTTCTTCAATGATATAGCTGTATCTCTTGGAGCACCTATGCATTGCAGTCGGCCCTCTCGAATATGCAAGCGGCTCACAATTCTTGCTGGCGCCATAGCGGAGTCTTTATCAAATATATCGTGAAGATAAGATCCAACCCGTTCACAGAAGGACCTTCGGAGAAAACATTGCAAACTGTTGACCGGCTAGATTGATTTTTTGATACATATTTTTTTTATGCGGTATAGAAAAGTATCAGCCAAGGCACTCTGCGCAGACATGTGCGCGAGAAACATGGTGAACAAAAGCAGCGTGCCAGGCGTGATGACTTGCGCTCCGACATGCATGGACTTCTGGGCAGAGGTCGATGCTCGCAGCGATGGCTCCGATGTCAAGAGTTCTGCTTTGAGCATTGACCTGCACGATTTGATTGGCCAAATGCGTTGCAGGGAAGCTGCTGACTATGGATGCGAAGCATGTGCCTCTGTACCGGGCCTTTTGCAAGCCCCAGCCACGAGTAGCAGTGCTGGAGCCAACTGAGCACAAACACTCTGGTCTCACACGCCAAGACTGGGAAATGTTGGGCAAACAAAAGCTGGTGACCACATGGGCCACACAAAGCAAAGAATTCGTTGTCCAACCGCAAAAACGCAAATAAGGAACAAAAGCTGGCAGAAAGTTGCTCTTCGTGTTGAGCGGTTCCACAGAATAATGGGTGGTAGTGTTCCACTGCTTCTGGAAAGCAGCTTGTTTGCTTAGGTCGAGGACATTCCGCACCAAAATTATGTATTGGGCTTCATGTGCTCCGTTTGCACTCCAGTTGCGCTGAACATATGGAAAAACTGCTGGGTCTGGCCACTCCGTTTTTTGACAATATTTTTTCAAACCGACGGAGAAGAAACCGGAATACTTTGACATGCTCAGGCTTGGGCTGTGGCAATTGTAAAAGCTCTGTCCAATTAAAGGCCTTGAGCATGGCAGCCCTCAAATCTGATGTGTCTGTGGAAATACCAACGGGTCCGAAATAGGCTTCGTGTTCTTGAAGGAGGGCGGAGAGTAAACGCCCCATCTCGCGAAGCCCAACATCAATGCTGGAAAATATGTGCGGGTCTGCTAAGGCCACAAGGCATCCTGGTTTCTTGTACAAACCCCTCACTCCTTGCATGCCAAGTGGTGTTGGAGGGAGGACTTTTGTTTCATATCTTGGAGGCACGACATTCATGGGGGCAGCTCCTGCCACTTCAAATGCCAATTGAGAACGGGCAACCCAACGCGGCATACGAACTTGCTTCCGACGACCTTTTTTCCACATAATGCGTTTGGACACGGTCATAGGCTCATCCCGCACCAACAATGAACCACATTGGCAAATGGGCGCAATGCATCGCAGTCCGGCCCTTTGGTCAACTGGAACCTGCAATGTGCATTTTTGAAACTGGTGCCGCAAGAGCAGGCTACCGAGGTTGGCCAGAAAGCGCTTCCAAGGTCTACCGAAGGAAGATAGTAAGTACGCTCGCACAAAAAGTTCGATTTCCTGCAGATGAGCCCAGCGTAAGAAACAGGCATCTAGTAGCAGCCAACACAGCGCTCAAGCAACAAATGAAAGGATTGCAAAATGCCCTTTTAAGGTCCGCGAATTCTTAGAAAACGGGCCAAAAAGGGCATCAAGGGAAAAGGCTTCAAACCCGCGAGTTTGGACACACATGGAACAGCACGCCTGACCTATAGGTTTTGACTTTACAGGTTGGTTTGAGTTTACAATAAAGTTTGGACCTTCGTTCCTTGCGAACTTTGGCCGCGCAAGAAACTCCATCGACGGCGCGTGTGACCCGCCTTCACAGTCAAATAGCACTTCAAGAGCATACAAATGAGCACAAAACGGCGCAAAGAATAAACATCCCGGAGGCACTGCCGCAATGCACTTATGCTCTTGGACGCTGCATCTTCCACTGTCCACAAATCGGCAGAGTTGCTTTGAAATGATTGTCCACGGCTGCAAAGTGCATAATGCCCAACATCCTCAAACAAAATCAAAAACGTGACCGAATCAATGGCCTCAGGCCACATTTTTGACCCGAGTACAATGCAAGGGCCAAAACTTCTCACAACCTATGCACACCTAATACAATAATACCAGAATATCTCAAAAATGGGGCTAGGGACAGCCAAGCCACTGTGAGTCGTCTACCGATAGAGACCAACTTGTCGAGTGACTGGCTCCCAAATCCATCTCGAGCTAGGTCCATTCGTGAATGCATACTTGACGCATATGCACGAAAGTTGGCATATAGATTCCCAGGAGCGCCATGGTCAGAAACGGTTGGCCTCGTACCCGAAATTGATGGGACAGACAAGGCCTTGGCTTCAATGTGGGCGGCCGTAGAGCGAAGCACAATTCTGCCCTGGCCGATGCCGAATAGCTGGCTCATCGCTGCTGCTAAATCATAAAGTTCAACCCAAAGACCTACACTTCTAAATGCCCGCTTCCTAGTGATGTTCTCCCTATGGAAGGCGTCCCACTCAAGAAAAGCCTTGTCATCATCATCCTTGAAAGATTTCCAAACTAGCAGCCCGGCTTGCGTGCTTTTGTGCTTTGCTGCTGGGCCGCCAGCTTGCACGGCACCATCCCCTCCGACTGCCACTAACCGCCGTTGGCATACATCTTCATCCAATTTGCTTGGGTGGTCTGCCAACGCAGCTTTAATTTTCTCTGCTTGACTGGCTCCAGAATGAAACAAGCCAACGCTAGGCGCACCTATGAGGATTGCATGAGGCCTGCCAGTGTGAATGGAGATTTTGCTTAGCGCAACCACCAGCAATGTTTCGTGTCTGGCAAATGCTGTTGCACCAAGGCTTACGCCATCGGACATGATAGCAAAACGGCTTGGGACCCCTAATCCGGGCAAGCTGCATGGATAGCTTCGGCATCAAGCAACGTACATCTTAGCAAAGATGTTCCACCAACTGGATCGCCTCCGTGGAATGGTACTTGTCACCACAATCGATGGCCGCATGTGTTTCCAGTCTGTTCAGCCTTCGGAGAAGTTCCAAATCGCTGCCAGCTTCATAGGTGTGCGCTATGATCTCTGCAACAAGGAAGTTCATGATCTGCTGGGCATCTCGACGAAAGACATTGTTGTCTGGCACTCTTGCGGCTCGGGCTTCAGGCTCTTCGGCCACCCAATTTCTCCTCCGGACCTTTGCCACTACGGCCCTGATTGTGTTCGCAGCAAGGGTTGAACAAGGCATTTTCATCACAAAGCAAGCACTCAGCCCACCCAATTAGCAAGAGGTGAAACAATCTCACCACGTAAGAAACTCGACTGGCTGACTGGACAAGATAGACAAGGGATGGACAAGGGAGAGGAAGTAAGAAGGAAAGGGTAATTGGCAAAAAAAAACAGCGGCCCAGCCATGCTGACTTTCCTGCAAAGTCCCAGGCACTGGACGTATGGACCATCTTCCAGGGCTTTCCTCTTCTGAACCAACCGTGGGGATCGCAGAGCTTTCTCTTGAGGAAACAGTCTCGTCAAGACAGTAACTAAAGCCTCAGGCTTCATAACTGGTTCTTCACCAGATTCAAAGGACGAAGGACTCAAGTTAACTAGCGCACATGTGCACCCAAGGCGCTCCACACCAAGTTGACACAAAAAGCTCCACCTCCTCATCAACGCGGTTGCGCCCCAGCTTCTTGCACTTGTGGCAGATGTGGGCAGTCCCGCGACTTTGACGAGCAAGATTCAGCTCCTTGAGAGTCTGGTGCCTAGAAGGACGAAACCCAACGAAAGCTCGCTCAACTACAAGCATCCAGCTTGATGTGGGTCAAATATGTCAGCCACTGGCTTCGGAGACTGGGACAGGGAAATGGACTACATGAGATCGTGTTCGAAAAGAAGTGCGGACTTGCAAGCGACAGCAAGCATTGTTTCCTCTAAGCACCGTAGAAACGATTTCTGACTAAGACTCAAGAATGCTCGGCTCAGCTTAACATCGCCCCCACTCAGCCAAAATACTCAGCCTCCATGAGTTGAAGGCTGTTGCCACCGCAAGCTCTTCCGCAGCACACGCAGAAGCGCGACGTCATGGCGCAGCTCGAAGGAACACCGATTTGCTTGTGATTAAAACATCATTTTTCATGCAAATCAAGTGACAAAACCTTTCAGATTCATTTTAGCCAAGTGCTAAGTGTGTGTTTCCTTAAAACCCTGAGGTCCCATGAAGCAAGTCTTCTTGCAGCTTTTCTTGCGTGCTCACAGTGACATGGCTTTGTAAGAGAAGGCCTCATGGCCATGGGCTCAGGCTCATGGCCCGGCGTCTCTATGCTGAGCAAAGAACATCGGCAATGATTCAACAATCATGGCAGGTGATGCGCCTATTTTCACAGACCATTCAGGGTTTCAAGGAAACACACACTTGATTCATTTGCATGAAAAAAAAGTGATGTTTAATCACAAACACATCGGTCTTTTAAGGAGACCTGATGGTATCCACATGTTCCCGCAAAAACCTTCGCTGTAGATTGTAGTTATAACTAATTAGGGTCTTTCACTTCAGGTGCCTAAGGTCTTTCACTTCAGGTGTGTACAGTGTGTGCTGAAATTCACTTCAGGTGCGTAACCCAGTTCAAACATGGCGAGACCATCGATGCATTGAACTATATATATATCATATAGTGTTGTATATAATGTTGTATACTTACCCCATGTGTATCATGAATGACCCCGGCCCTATTAGGATGTAGGTATGATTTGATAGAGTCTTTGGGATGTTTTTCTTGTGACCAACAGGGGGTCAGAAGGTCGATGCGGGGTCAGAAGGTCGATGCGGGGTCAGAAGGTCGACGCGGGGTCTGAAGGTCGATTTCGCTGCCTGGTTCAACCACCCCTGCTCTACATCTTGCAAGCGTTCCACTCAGTTAATCTCAGTTCCACACGGCAACCACCCTCAACAACTGTCAGACTTCTTCTTCTTCTTTTTCTTCTTCTTCTTCTTCCTCTTCCTCTTCTTCTTCTTCTTCTCGCATGACATTCGGCCTTGTGTGAGTCAAACACAAGCCTCCACATCCAAGGGGTCCCTTCTTTTCAGTCGCACTCAACCAGCTACACTCCGACGAACACATCGAACTGAATGGCACCCCCTGTTCGAAGAAGGAGTCTTCCCAACTGAGAAGGTGGTTCCACCTGGGTAGGTGTTGGGGGGGTCTAACTGCCTTCTGAGCGCCAACACCTCCATCTTCAGAGTGCCGAAGGCCCAGCGCTGTTCCCCCAGCGCTCCCGCCGGTCAGCGAGTGCCGAGACCCTTTTTCGCGCCCGCGGTGGACCCGCGCAGCCTAGAAGCGGCTGGTAGGTCCACTGGCCAGCCTCAAGGTGAAGCCAGCGACGCCAGTGAGCTGTGTGCTACTGATCCACCGAGAGCGGTGAACGGTGAAATCCCCTAAAGTGCAGCTGCACTGGAGCCATCCCCATCTCGATGCCCAGCCTGGCGCAGCTGGTTGAGGCTGCATACCTGCAGTGAAAGGAGGTATCGACCGAGGGCAGGCGCACCAAACGCAGATGAGGTTCGAGCCCGGTGGGCCAAGAAAACGCAGCATGACGGTTGAACAATCAGAAATCTATGGGGCCTCCCATCTGGGGCCCTGGGGTGGATGGAGCCCCAGAATATTTGTTTAATTCCGCGGTGTAGGGCCTAATGGTTGCCAAAATAGAAATCTGCCAGCTTCCTCAGTACGTAACCGAACTTTGGAGTCGGTGTCTGTGACCCTTTCGCTTGTGACCGAACGAATCAGATCAAGGGATCGGGTCATGAACTGAAGAACCAGGGTGAACCACCAACAAAGGTTAAGCGAGCTTCTAGGACGACCTTCTAGGACCCTACCAGGGTATGTACAGTATGGGATAGTCATGGATAGTCTATCGGGTTCTTCAACCTCGGCAGGTGCGTGTCGCTAGCCTCGCCCCAAATCGTGCCCTGTCACAGATCCAAGGGGTGCCTTCATCCGACCTAGGCCGACCTGACCCCTACAAGCGATCGTGAGAAGATTGGTCGAAGGCTCTTGGAAGGCCAACAGCGCTCTGGAGACATGGAAGAGACATGGAACATCATGCCACTCACCAAACCCAGACGCGACTAATGAGGGACTGCCATATATATGCCTACATTAAGCCCTCAAACCACCCCAATGTAGGCATATGTACCATACATGGAGCGTCTGGGAAATGAATGATCACCTTAGCCACCCTGGTGCCATGGAGCTCTTCACACCCACTGGACCCTGCGAATCGGAGGTTCCTTCAGTTCCAGTTCAGCTATTCTCTGGAAGTACGTACCTCACCTCACCTCCGTTCGAACCTCCAAGAAGGAAAATACCCAGACGCTGCGTGAAAACCTGGGGATTGGTGAGAAAACCCCAGACCCTCCATAGGATTCGGGGTCGATCCTCGCGCCGGGGTCGATCCGGAAACCCACTCAACATCGATCACCGGAGAGCAGAAACCGCAACGACCACCAACCGAAAGCTGTCGACGTCGGGAACCGAGGTCGCTGACGTCAGACGAACCGAGGTCGCTCCGAAACCCAAACCCAACCATGGCTGGAGGGTTCGTTCCGGTGGTGGTTCCGTGTGGTGGGGGTTCCGGTGGGATTTGGCCGCGAAAAGTGCGGGCCTGGACTTCGGCGCTTAGGGCTCGGTGGTGAGAAGCTTTCTTGCAAAGGAACCTGCCAACTGCTGATTTAGTGCTCAAAGGCTGGACTGAGAGCCCAGCCGTGTGACTACTTGAGGCAACAGCCACAACAAATACCACAACCAGAAAACACCCTGTTGAGAATTCTGAAGCAAAACCAACCGGACCTCTGTATACATGGTGTTATAAGCCCTACTGCCACACTAGAACAAATCTAGAAAGTCAACATGTTTAGTGATAGTGGTCGGAAGTGGGGCTCAAGCTCCGGTCTCCGCCAGGTCACTTGCAGGTTGCCATGTCGCCTGGCAACAGGCGGGATGCCATCCGCACACAAGCAGGTGGACGGACAAAAAAAAAAGGAAGAGGCGAAAGCAAAACACCAGCTGAACAGTTTCCAATAGAAATGAGCTGGGCCAGTAACGTGCATCAATTTGAATACCACCCATTACAGTACAGTAAGTGGGCCTTATGAGCAAATGAACATGCTCACGTGCGTATCAACACACCGAGCACAGGGTCGCAGTGCATGTGTTCTTGCACGGTTCTTTTGCCGCCACATGGGGTGTCGAAGGGGAATTACACTCCCGAAAACTGACATAGACCCTGACGTCCTGGGCCCCCTGGAAGAGTGTTTTCCTCTACCAGCCAGTGGTTTTCAGGGTCCATGGGATCGTCTTCCAGGGTGTACTGCAAAGGACCACATGGAACCCCCAAGCCACTAGGTTGGTACTCGGAAAATGGCCTTCGATCGGTCAATTCTGAGGTTCCATGTGAATTTGCGGGAGGGTGCCAAGAATTCCACCCACTCAGGCGCGACCTGGTCGGCCCCGGCTCCTGTGGGGGGTCGGACCCGAATCCTTGGGTCAGGGGGGTCGGCGGGGTCGGCGGACGCGCCAGGGCTTTGGGGGACCGGAAGTAGGGCTGTTTTCACGGAGCGTCTGTGAGTCACATGATTCTCGACTGTTTGGAGCAAGACCCATGGGAAAACCGGTCCAACTGAGGTCCTGCGTGTCATGTTTTGTGCATGACGAAATCCAGGTTCTGCAAGTTCTCCTTGAGGTCATAGGGGTTGGTCAATGATCAAAAACTCCCGGGGTTTTGAGGGTCGGACCCCTGCGATGGAGGGTCCAAGGGTTTAAAAACCCCAGACGCTCCATGTATGCCATATATGCCGATCAGTTGGGGTGGTGTCAGGGGCGTCAATGTAGGCATATGCCATACATGGAGTGTTTACAAAACAGTTCACTCATCGAATCCAACTCTCGCCTAATCTGTCCTAACCGCCCACCGGCGCATGGGTGGCCGTAGGGTCCAAAAAGGGGAATGGATGCTGAATGATGCTAAGGTACATTAACAGGTGTCAGCCACACAACTTAACTTGTTTCCCTACTAATGGCCAGTCAGCCACAACAACAACAACAACAACGACAACAACAACAACAACGACGACGACAGCAACAACAACAACAACAACAACAACAACAGCAACAACCACAACCACAACCACACAACGACAACAACGACAACAACGACAACAACCACAACAACAACAACAACAACAACAACAGCAACAACAGCAAGAGCAAGAGCAAGAACAACAACAAGAAGAGCAAACACAAGAACAAGAACAACAACGACACTAACTAACAACGCTAACAACACCTTCCAGTTCCTGACAGGCACCACTTGTTGTAGCCTTTCCCTGATGCATCCAACACGCCTGTACGGGGACCTGCTCGCTGATGGGCTGCAGGCTGGTGCCGAAGACCCGAGACCTGAGGGTCATCATCACACATCGAGGTTCCGTCGAGTCTACCATCACTCTACCAGGACCCTCCGAACTCGGGGCGTCCCTTAGCGGTGAAGAAGGGGGGGTGCGAGATGATTTCAAGAAACTCGTCGGAGAGGCTCGAGAATTAGGGGCTTCCTGTGCTAACATCTACCTGTACCTTCTGGCGCTAATGAACGGGGGGGCACTCTCACACCTGCCTGCTCATACCCTAGGCTCCTGCCACTGAGGTTGTGCTTGGAGCCCATCCGGCATGTGCTTGGCTTGGGAGACTCCCAACCCCGCCAGCTTCAAGGTCCGTGAATTCAAGGACGTCTCCTCCGTCCGCCATCTCCTGAGCTCCATGCGTCAACCCAGCCCACGTAGGCGCTGCTTGTGCACCCAGTTGTGGGCTGCTGGGTGGCTGGGGCGTACTCAGCGGAGGGCTAGGCCTTCGCAAGGCTGAGGCGAAGAAAGGATCCAATGAGCTCCAGAGGCGTCAGACACTAGCAGTGGAGACAAGAGTCAGGGTTCGGGTTGGTGAGGATTGATGGGGATGTAGGATCTCTCTCTCTCTCTCTTTCATCCATCTCTCCCCCTCTCCCTCTCCAAGAGTTTTGCCATAAGGCGAGTCATTGTGGAGAGTAGAGTTGTGCTTTAAGACACCAATCTAAGATGTAGTTATATACTTCTCTCTATGTCCGCTGGATCACAACATCAACATATCATGCTGTCACAAAAGCTGTTTGCACCCATGCGTTGCTTCCACACCCTGCCCTCTGTGAAATCAATCATAATGGATAGTATAGTGGTTGATAAGAACCGCCATGCCAAACTGAAACATATATATGTTAGAAATTGTTAGAAGGTCCATCTATAATAATATGTCTTGGCCGCGCTCTCCCTGGGGGAAGGAGAAGAGAATTTGCAGGAAACCGCAAACAATCTGCGGTCTTCTCTCGTAAGGGGTTGACGATCTGCTCAATTGCCACCGTGCTCAAACAATTTCGATGTGTCATTGGTTCGTTCTTATTCTTGCACAACTGGAACCAAACCAAGTATAAGCACCAACCTTCAAGCAGTAGCCTTCGAAAGACATGTCCCATCATGTCAGGCTTTTAGTTCAAGAAGGCCGCCTCTCTGGCCAGTCTCTCTGGCCAGTCTCATCCTCCGTTCATGCGGACCTGGGTGTGTATACTTCCAATTGGAAGACCGACACGTTCCGAGCCCTTGAGTCCGGTCACATCGACCACCGAACATACCCCCCATTCAAAACCGAGGTCAGCTGACCTGAAGGACCCGGAAACTGGGGGCCCTGGGGGGTACCCAACTGGGAGAGTCGAGGTCGGGTCGGGTTCTTCCACCTCGGAATCGCACGGCGGTTCCTCCGCTCCGCCCCGGCCTCCCATAGCTCGTGGCCGCGGGCGTCTCACCCCAGGCACCACCGGGGCTAGGGCCCGGGGATCGGGCGAACATGGGGTGAGCATGGCATGCGGCCGGTGGGGCCGGGGAAGAGGAGAACAAAAGGAGTTTAGAAAGTGGTGGATGAGTGGCGCAGTTTGGAAGATCTATATTCCAATTCATTTGGGTTCTTGAAGGATCAACCTACGTTGAAAAAAACAAGTTTCGTTTCCTTCACTGTGGCAATGATCTCTGTCTGCCAGGAAAACACTTAGGCAGGACCTTGGCTCTTTCGCATGTTTCCTTTCTCCCGTCCTAGCCAACGCTCTTGGACTGCCTGGCTGAAAAAAATCTCAAAACAACGTGCAACCAAACATTCTGTGCTCTTTCAAACCACTCCACCCACATCCCGCTGTCCGAGCCATACCGCAAGTTGGCCCCATTTCCGCACGACGGTCGTTCACCTAGCTCTGGATCCGCCATGACCCGCGTTCCAGTTGGCAGGACCAGTGCCAGTGTAGACCTATTGATTCAATAGGTCTTCTGATTCTTATTGATGATACTTCAACCGCCATGAACCGCCCATATTCTTTCACCTATATTTTACCATCATCCTAATCCTGGCTGGGGTTGATGAATCAAGTCATGAATCTTCCGGCAGTGGTTGTGAGTCCACCTGGACCTAGCAGATGGAGAGTGCAACTCACATCTCCACCCTCTCGCAGCTCATCCCCCCTTGGTGGTACAGGTCAGGACCTCGTTTGACTGACCCAAAGGCTGGACCCGAACCCAACAGGTCACAGGTCAGGACCTCACGGTGATGAGGGAGCGAACAGGAGTGTCCTTCCGGCTTTGGAGTCTTCATCTCAACCCCGAAATCCCTACCAATAGAGGTTGAAGGACCTGAACTAGCCTATCCCATAGGTACTCCAGTAAGGTCCTAGTGACCTGGTCACTATCCACCTCTCTTGGTATAGGTCCGATGGGACCTCCTGGTGTCAGTGTTCTTCTCCGTGAACGCGCCGTTCGGCTCAGACCCATGTGTTAACTGTTGTGTCGGTTGAGGTGACATGTACAGTCCATCTGCTGGCAAGACAGGTCCCAAACTGCGCAAACCACATACACAAGATACTGCTAGCCACTCCAAATGCCGAAAAAAGAACCAAACGAGTCATGGATGTGTTCTTGGTGAGCGGTCTTTGCTGTAGAACTTTTAAGGTACCGTGACCGTAGACGGGTCCTACAGGGCGTTGCCCATCAACGACCCGAACAATCCATCGACGAACGTCAGCGATGTCCACATCGATGTCCACATCGAGGTGTCTGATTAAAGATCGGCATGCACAAGACGACGACAACAACAATCGTTCAACATGAGAAACTAAAGCTGTGATACGTTGAGCGGTGGAGACAATTCTATCCTTCCTCCTCAAGAAAGAACTCTGGACAATCAAACAACCTGAGCTTGCTGAGCTTATAGTACGACCCTTAAGAGTTCCAAGTCCCAGTTCTGCGACTGACACACAAACACACCCAACAGGGTCTCACAGTATCACACGCTCTCTTTCGCACGTGGCGCACCGCACTTGCTATTCTTTACAACAAGGGTGCTGGGCCCTCGTACTGCCGGGGCTCTGTTTTGCGTCACCCGGTCACCCTGCCAGTAAGTTGTTGGATCAAAAGCAGTTGGGCAAATTCCCAGGTTCACGCAGACTGCATTCAAAGTGGCCTATACAGCCTATACCAGCACCCGACTTCACGGGTCCTGCCACGTTTAAGTCTTCAAAAGCCACCATTTCGGAGAACTATTGCAGGGCGCTGGTGTAAAGTTCTTCTGTGGATGCACTGGTACCCTCCAAAGATGTGGGTAAACTTGTAAACCCTTCGAAAACCGCACGGAGGGAGGGTCCATTCTAGGATAACAAGAATATACAAGAATAACCAAATAACGCATGTTCTTGGATGACAGGCGGACATATTGATGGTGAAGTGAAAAAAAAGCGCGAACCACACTGATCGCTTGGACACAAACTTGTGCATATGAAACAATAGTCAACACATTATAGATATTTATAGATCGTTTATGTTCCGCACGACCTTCCCCCAAAGGAGGTAATCTCTTGAGAATATCTCCTCCAATGGGTGGATTCTGGCGGGTAAAGCATGATGAAGCTGGTTTGTCTGGCCTGGGGCTGCTTCCCAATCAGTTTGGTATTGTGCCCTAGGATAGTCCGCAACAACCAGTTTTAACTTTTGAATTGTGAACAGTGGTCAGGGTTCATTAGACTGCTCCTCGAATTGGATGCCAAAAACCCTCCACACTCCTTCATACAGTGAAGGACATCGTGCATGGGAAGGGTCTTCACGCAAAGTAGGGCTCCGTGTGCACGTGCCATGTGTGACCAGCCACACGGCCACACCACAGCTCTTCGGAAAATCCAGTGAGACGGATTTTGACACGTTCTCACAGGCGACGCGTTCACCCTGACGTTCAGAATAAAGCTACGTCAGATCCCTCCAAAACAGTCGCTCCATCGCTTGGTCTTCAACGCTTTGGTTCAAGATTCAGCTATCAATCCTTTTCAAGGGTGTGATGTCGTCCTTTGATGGTGCAGGGTTGGCCTACCGAACTTCAAAGGTTGTGCAAATGTTCTTCTGTTTGTTCGGGTGGGATGAGCCCTGCAGCATTCCTATTTTTTTCCACTGTGTTTTATAGTTTGTGTGTGTGCAATAGGGTGAGTGGAACTTGTACGTTTTGCAAAGTCCCTCGCACCATGTGCAACCCAGGTTGCCTGGTCTTGCCAGCTCTTGCCTGTGCTTAGGCCAGTTGAACAATTACGCCAAATACGCGAGACAACGGCTTTCAAACGGCAACTTGGCTAAGCAAGTATGTCACCAATATGAATCATCCCCACATACCTCCTTCAAATGTACGTTCCATGTATTAACTATTGTTACATAACTACTCTGTCATGGATAGCTAGCTCATAATGGTGATCCCTTCAGAAATGGCTCAATGAGCTCGGGTCGGACGGGCGAACGTACATGTTTCGATCGTCACCGAGCAGGGGCTACTGGTCTCTCAGCTGGGGCCTGACGGAACATGTCTCGCATCGTGCACTGAGCCCGCTTCATGTGGCCACAGGGGGGGCTCGCTCAAAAAAGAATATATAACGCAAACATGTTCTAGAGTTCTTGGCCAGCTGTTGAGAGGACATCAATCCAAATAAACGCCTCGTGGTGTCTGCTTTTCAAGGTGCCATTATACAAAAAAAAAAAGCTCGCATAAAAGTGCTTACCCAGACACTCCATGGGACTGCCATATATGCCTACATTGACCCCCCTGGCACCACCCCAACTGATCGGCAGTCCTATGGCAGTCCCATGGAGCGTTTGGGTTATAGACATGTGCGAAGATTGAAGGATCCTCTGGTGCAAACTGGCATGGAAGGACGCGCACGAACCGGAACTGGCACCTGCTCCGTCACGGCACGGCACAGGTGACGCAGGAGCTTCCCTACTGTGAACTCCAACACGGAAAGCTGTCGGGGTTGGGGAACTCCCTGTAGCTCGGAACGGCTCCCATATTGAATGGGCAATATGGATACCCCCGGCTCCCTCCAGCTCCCTCCGACTGCCAACAACAACGGCTCACCACCGCCATTACATGGTGGACTGAGGAACTGAGGAACTACCCCAAATCGCCTTCCGTGCGACCACTCTTGTCATAATGGTGGAGCTGGGCTTTGTAGTCTAAAAGCGCCCAAAGATTGTTGATTGGTAAAGGGATGTAAAGGACTATTTGACTCACATGAATTTTGGAACTCGTCTTCGCTCCGCTCCGCCCGCGGTCTCCACCTCCTCCGCTTTTTGGCACATCTCTGCCACCCCTCGCGGCTCGCGGGTCCGGCCGCTCGCAGAACCACGATGTCAGGATCCGGTCGACAGGTAGCCCGGTCTGGATCACCCGACAGGTGCGGTCCGTTCTCAAGCCCCACGGATCGACCTCCCTGCGGTCGGGTGCTCGGATGCTTCGGGGGCGCGGAGGGCGCTAGCGGAGGTCCGTGGTGTTCCGCGGTCGATGGCCGGAAGGGCCCGGACTGATCGGTGGCGGCCGTCGGGGGTGTCAAACGGCTCACAACGGTGGTCTACGGTGGAACGGCTCAGCTGAACGGTGGGTGCGAACACGTGGAGGCAAAAGCATGGTATATCACAGGATGGGTCGAAGAAGCACCCAACTCCATGAAACTGTGGGAAGTATGACAAGACATGGCAAAAGGGCGAGGAGAAGAACCATGTCTCAGCTCCAAGAGTCACCTTGGCCTGAAAACTGTTAGTTCCAAACACTGCCACTGGGACTGACATATTTCTACCAGTTAGGACATGTTGGGGAAGGGGTCAACGTAGGTCAACATAGGCATACCTAGATCTGTGAACTCAGCAAGGTGTCCGCCTTTTCAGCTGTAAAGCCCGCCAAAAAAGGCATAATTCCTTGGGCATAGTTGGAGAAACGTGCCATGTTGTGGACAATAGATGACGATAAAGAGTTACAGCCTCCCACTTCTTGCCAAATGCAAGCATCACAGGACCAAGCTAACGGCGCTTGGCGGCCTTCTTTTCTAATCTCGTCTATCAGGTCTCCATTTTGTATGCCTGGACTCTTCTTTTCTCTTTGGTGGTTTCAGCTCATTTGACAGTCAGTGGGATCACATCGTCGACAATACCTGTATCTGAAACCACCCAGTTTGGTTCCACACCTCCTCTGAACCGGTCACCCGCAGGTGGACGTGTGCGCCTTTGAGGATGCCGACACCGCAGGCGAACAGCTCTGCCAAAATGTCCCCCCTTGGGCGCGGCATCGGTGGTTTTCACTCCATGATGATGTCAGTGAGATTCAGTGAGTGCAGTCACACATGAATTTAACTGGCTGGTGCTTTCAACCCACTTGATAATATTGGTCAGTGGGTTCAATCATCCCAAGTAAGGGTTGAAAACATATCCGAAACCATCACCTATAGTTGATTAATGGTGCGGTCCCTTGACATGCAGGACCTTGACCTTCCAACCCCGGTGGTTGGACGCCCCGAAACACCTTGAAGAGGCGATAGACACCTCAAACGGAGGGCGCTGGTAGTTGCAGCTTGTGGCATGATCTCAAGTCGGCCGCTCAGCCGACATGTTGCTGGAAAGCGGTGAGTCTGCGACCATTCAGTGTGTGGTCCTGTGGTAAAAGGTCATCAGAAAGCATGTGTTGGAGAAAGTCCTAACGCAGGGTTGTCAGGGCTGTGGTTACCTGGTTTGCTCTTTTGTATCTATTTAATCTATTTTAGGCATTTTGGCCATGCCCCCACATCGTCAGAAGCAAGGGGAAAGACACCGTCAGAAGCAGCAAGGCTTTCACATGTCCGCAACTTCCCCTCCAACTTTGCGTGCTGGTTCACGTCTTCGACCTGGTTCTATGAGGTGGTCAACCTTCCACACCGGTGTGGTCGTGGCAGTCTGGCTGTGGAGAGAAGAGGACAGTTCACGACCAATTTCAGGCACTTGCCCCAGTGGTTTCAGGTACTTCCCTAGTGGTTTCCGGATGTCATGTATGATATCATAACATACTCACCGGAGAGAAAACGACACCCAAACACTCCAAACAGCGTATTTTCCGAGAAACGGGCAGGGGTGGTTGATTGAAAAGGAGTCCAAATGTGAGTGCAGCCCATTCCAGTCCCGTGGAGTGTCAGGGATACATCCGATACATCCTCCCTCGCAGAAAGCTTCCACTAGGACCACCGGAACATCCTCCATCCACCCAAGGCGCTGTTCACTCACCGCAGTGGGCGCCTATGCTCGGTCATCAGCGATTCAGGCAGTTGTGGAAGGGCTCGGCTTTGCATTTTTGGAGCCCTAAATAGATCAAAATGTATTGGACACCGTGCCACCATCTATTTGGGGACATGGCCCAAGTGGAAACAACATGAAACAAAACTGATGTTGTACGCAGCTTCATTACCAACACCATCCATGTATGGAATGGTATACGTATGTGTACATTCACCATCATTGACCCTATATTTATTACTTATGTACCCAAACGCTCCAAGCAGCCCTTGATCCTTCAAAACGTAGGGGGGTTGAGACCCATGTGAGGGTTAACGAGCGTCTGGATAGGTAACTATTCCAGATCCATGGTTGGTTGTGCTAAGGGACATCACAAGCGTTCGAAAGAGCACACCCATCTCACAGCTAAGCCGAATGGTCTTCAGCGAGCTGGGGTACCAAAGGTCAAGTGACCTTAGTAGTGGGGTCCCTATGGGAGTCTCTAGGGCTCTCCAACTGTTGGGGGTTGGGAATCCAACTAGTAGACCGGCCCTTGCGGGTCCGCTTCCAAAGATGACCAGTTTCATCCGTTTGGGCCATATGATGCCATATGCATATTATATGTATATACAAAATATATATGGAGAGAGAGAGAGAGACGTGCCTGCTTCGTGCTCCAAACAGGGCGAGGGATCAAAACAAAATCAACATGAATCAAGAGAACAATAAACGGACCCAAACACGCGGAGGGAAGCGCAATAGTCCAACTCGAAGCAGTGATCAAAAGAAAAACAAACAACGCATCAAAAAAAACAAACAGTAAATCAACCTATTCCTTCCATCCTGCCTTCCTTCCTTCCTTGCTTCCTTGCTTGCTTGCTTGCTTCCGTCCGTCCGTCCGTCCGTCCGTCAGTCCTTCCTTCCTTGCTTGCTTGCTTCCTTCCTTCCTGGCTTCGTACCTTCCTTCCTTCCTTGCCTTTCTTTGTTTCTTGTCTTTATTTTTTGTTGATGCATTTTTATGCATTTGTATGTATTTTTATTGATGAATTTATATGTTTTCTTTGATGCATTTTCACTTTTTTTTGTTGATGTGTCTCCCCTCCAAACACGGCTGGAGCAGCTTGTCAAACCCTAAGTGCATGTTGTTTCTTCTTGCTCAAGGTTGTTCTGCGACCCTCGCATTGGAAGCAAGGAGCTGCGGAAAAAAGAAGACCGCGCATCCGGCTCATCCCACAGAACAATGGGGCTGTATACAGATCCGGGGGCGAAGCCAAGTACGACGTGGAGCCTCATAACTTGGCGCTCCGCACCCCTGCGCAGGCAGACCCGGGTTCTTTGCGCCTTGGAGTTCTTCTCCTTCTTCGGCGACTTCTGCTTGGCTTCTTGGGTGCTTTGAGGTGAGGACTGCGGCACCTCTCACTCTGAGCGCGGCTCCGCAGGCGGAGCGGCAAAGAGAGTGCCGTCCGGCCGAGTGTCAACGAAAAGAGGGCCGAAGGGCTCCACGTGACCCGAAAAAGGGGTACATACATGGGATAGAGATGGCCCCAAGGATCCAGTCGTACCGAACCTCAGAAGGCACCTGGACCCTCCTGGCACCTACCCCAAACACCTTCTGAGAAGGTACTTGGATCCCTAGGGTGGCTAGAGCATGTCGTGCATTTCTTCTTGGGAATTCTCCACATTTTCCCTTGCAGGATTCCGAGATGTTCACTTCCGATCGGTCGAAGTGTACCGCCCACGACCACCGCATCTGTCTCCCAAATGAGGTTCCGAGCACTGCTGGGTGTGACTTGCCAATCTAAACAGTGCAGGAACGATCCCATTCTCCTGGAGTTGGTCGTGCTTGGCCATTCTCCACGACTCCATCGTGGTTTTCAGGACCAAGGTTTTACTGGATCAGACGATCAGACTGGACCCATAGAGGGAATCTGTACGTAGGGCTTTGATTCGAAAAGAGCGCACTGGGGGGAACAACCTGACCAGCAAAGCACCGCAGTAAAGTACACAAACCAAGTGGTCATGTGGCACTTTTTACTCCCAGCGTGCAAAAACAAATGCTTCGCAGGGTGTTCACCCCATTTCTGCATCTGCTGTACCAAAAGCTTGTCTGCCACACCAGTCGCATCATGTTGCATCTAGAATCGAACGATGATGCAAGCGATTCACCAAGGAAAGCAGCTCTCTAGGCAGGGCGACCTGATGCGAACCTGCAGCTCATTGCTTCGCTTTTTGGGTGTTTCGGGTGTCCTTCCAGCCGTTTTGGGTCAACCATCAACCACCGAGTTTCGCGGCAGTCCGGGGTGGTATTGGGGGCTCTTTCTGGGGCGGCAGTCCTATGCCTATGCCAGTCCCATGAGTATCATTAGCTGTGTCTGGGACCTATTCCCGTGCTCCACCAACCACCTCTTCATCCCTTCTCCCTCGCCTCAGTCGACAGCGGCGGCGGGGGTGGCAGGGTCACGCCGGCGCCGCCGGTCGGCGGCGAATCCGGCTCAGGGGCCAAGATGTCCGCCTCAGTCGTTCAACACCCCTCAGTCGATCCGTTTTTCGGTACCGAACCGTACGGTGACCGGTGCATCCGTTCGACGGATCCGGCGCCATGGTCCAGGTCGTTTCCCTGGTACGACTGGATCGACTGAAGGCACCGAAGACGTGTCTCCAAGAGCCGACCGGCGACCGTCATACCGACCTCCTCGGCTTCCCTGGGAGTCAAAGACTAAAAACAGAATGGTCTTTAGGGGAACTGAGTCCGGGAACTTCCTTTACTCCAGCCAGTCGAAATATAGTCGAACTGGACTTCTAGGGGCTTCGAACGGGACGGGTCGAAGTCACCTCACGTCCGGTCGAAGTCGGGACCGGAAGTCGATCGGACGTGCCGTCTGGGCTTTCGGTGGCGACCGTCATACCAACCTACCTATAGTGGACCCACCAAAGGAGTTAAGAAGTTGACCCACCAAACACGCCAGTCCAAAGGGACTAAGCATGGTCAATGGACGGCCATGGACAACCACGGTCAAAGGGAAGAACCACGGCACAAAGGACAACCCAAAGTCCCACCATGTGCCAGCTACACCCTGATGGCCCAGCCACCCACATCCAGGACGATGGGAGATCGATGGGAGATCCTTTTCTTTCAGGGTCAATTGCGAAGGAACCCGAACAAATGAAATGCACCGCTCGGTCCATCTATGTGGGATCCCTGAAGTGAAGGGCCCACCACCAGAAAGAAGCCCAGAGATGTCATGGTCATCCGAGGCTGGTTAGAGGCTTGTATTAGCTTGTGTTTCTTTTGGCTTAGGCGCTTATAGGCTGGTCACAAAGGCTTATAGGTTTCCTTCATGTATCCCAACCCCCTAGCTACTGCAATCGGTCATCCGACTTCTGTGACCATCGATGACCATCAGGGAGTGCCGGCTTACCATCCCAAAGGTCGGGCAGCGTCTTGTCTCCAAAACCCCTGGGGTCCCAAGCCACATGCCGACCATGACCGGTGGTGCGCGAGTTGCCCGTGGCGCGGGAGCTATGGGACTGGCCACTCTTCACGCTGTCCTGCTGGGAGAGAACATCGCAGTGGTACCGAGCTGTTGAGAGCTGTGCATGTAGCCTTGTGGCCTGTTCAACACCGCCGGGAGGCCGTGCTGCCATGCATACCACCCAGCACAAGATGCAGTGATTCTCTCATATGGTATCCAGTGGACCCCAGGCAAACCACAGGCTTTCTCGGTCTATGGATGTCTATGTTGGGTCTTTTGGAGCCACGAGCTCTCGTGGGAACTGCCTGGATGCACTGGGCCGAGAACATCACAGCGTGTCGGTCCTCACCGGCCAGCGGCGGCGAGTCCCTGAGCGCGGCGGAGTGGCTGAGTAGCTGAGTGGCAGAGGTTCCAAGTTCTGCTGATTTGCTCTGCAGTTCATGACGGGGACTTGAAAGTGTTTCCAAATAAAGAACACGAATGCCCCATATTGGTGTCAGCTGGTTGCACTACAGAAATTCAGGGTTTCTTTTGGTTGCACTAAAGAATCTCCGCGTTTTTTTCTTGATTTTTGTTGGGTTTTTTGGAGTCGAGAGTTCTGAACAGAACTGGCTGGCCAGACCTGGCGACTCCCGGATCCAGCGCGGATCCAGCGGAGAAATCCCCGGTGGTGTGATATCCGAAGAGCGGCCGGTTTAGGCTGGCCGGGCCGGTTTAGGCCGCCCTGGGCTCCAGGTGGAGCTCCATTTCGGTGCAACTGGGAGTGACTGGGATTGGTTTAAAGGCTTTAAGTACCTTGAAGATCTTTGGAGCTCTAGTGGTAGGGTCTACTGGGGGGTTAAGTGTTGCATTTTGGGGGGGCACGGCGTCATCGCAGCATCGCTTGAATGGACTCGTCCACTGACTCGTCTGTAGAGCCTACATACCTTCAGCCTGGAGAAGTGAGTGTGTGTCTGGATTCATCAGCATGTGAAACTGACCAGGAATCACACTCCGACTCCGACTCGCTCACATGGAAGTGGATAGCATGGCCACTGATAAACAAGCACCACTTCCTGTTAGTCAAAGAGTACCTTCAATATTGGAACCCTAAGAATAGCTTCAGGCTGTTGCACCCTATTTACTGTTGCAAGGAAACCAGAAAAGCACCCGATGAATGATCAAAGTTAGAACCCCCAAGAGACCTCACCCAATCTCACCAACAAGGACCCAGCCGATTGGCATGCAAAAACAGCGTGTGCCAAGCACATAGAGCTTGGAAAAGGTTTCGGATCTGTTGTAGGATGTTTGTGTCTCTTAAGGTTCAGGCTTTTGGTTGGAATTATCCTCATAGAAACCCTGGCATAAAAACACACACACACACACACCTTGTGGCAGCTGGGATGAGCCCGATGACATGGTTGATGGCTCTCACGCGCGCCCCAGCCGTAGTTTTCTGCCACGACGCACGCTTCGCACAGGAGGCGGCACAGCTGGAGAAGCCTGAGGACTGTTCGACACTCTTGGTGAATTGGAGAGCTGGTAAGAACCACGGCAAAAAACACCCATTCTGAAGTGAACAAATATGCAACCAAGCTAGCACTTAGACTCTTAGTGGCTCCTTGTGCCATTTCTGCACAGAAACTGGCACCTCATGGATAGCCCTGGGTTGCTATCTTCTGGTCGCCGCCTCCTAGGTGGTTTTCATGGTTGATCTTGTGCAGGATGAAGACATGGTGCAGCTTTCACAACTCACATGGGCTGAGCGCTCAAAACCAGCATCTTGAGGCCCAAAAAAGGCATCGAGCTCATGTGCAATTGTCCCACCCCAGTTCACCCCACCCGTTTCCACAGTTCCGCACACCTTGCCCTTCGCAGATGGCAAGCCCGTGGTCACCGTCACCATCGCCACGCCCTCCGTGTTTTGCGGGCAAGCCGTCAAGAACAGGACCATCCAAAAGAGGGTGCACGTTGGACTCTATGAACTCCTATAGTTGGACTCTATGAACTCCTATAGGCTGTGCCTTCGACATCATCTCCGTATAAAAGCATTGCACTTCATCAGACACATCGCGACAGTCCGACAATCTGATGGTGTTTGAAGAACCACCAAACACTACATCATCCCGAGCCCCATCGTTGCTCAGGCTTTCCACTCAGCCCCAAAAAGGAATGGTGCGGGTGTTGCTTCGGGTGAAAGCCCGGAAGCCAAGCTGAGCGGCGAAAAGGCCAAACAAACCTCCGTTTTGGCAGCGTTTTGGAACATAAGTACCCTGGGAGTCAAAGACTATAAAAAGAATGGTCTTTAGGGGACCTGAGTCCGGGAACTTCCTTTACTTCAGCCAGTCAAAATATAGTCTTTGGACTTCTAGGGAGTATATAAGGTGATGACACCGATGTGGAAACACAACGATACCAGGTCAGTTGGACCTCATAGTGCTGACTGTTTTGGTCATACAATGTCATACACGACTCAATGAAGTGTTCAGGACCAGGTTTGGACCTGGACCTGTAGGGTTGGGAATCAGGGTCATGTACGGTCCGGTCATATTGACATGCCTGGAAACTGAAACACAGGAAGACATGGATGTGATTGGATGTGTCCACGTGTCCAGCGACTTGTTACGTAAAGGATCTCGATTGCCATATTGAAATTGGAACAACCATTTGTTTATATTTGTTTCTGGTTCTTTGGGTCTGCAAATGTGCAACAAGCAACTTGCCATTGAAGAATGGGGGGTCGAGGGTGCTGAAAGCAAACCCTGCCCATCGTGCTCGCTCGCTCGCCGAGCGCCTGCGGAGCGCCTTTGCGTTGGAGCTTCAAGGCCATTGACCCTTTGGGCTGCGCGATGTTCGCCTCCGCCGAGGTGTCCGGCTTCATCCGAGCTGTCCGCCGAGGTGTCCGGCCGGCGAGGCGAGGCCTTCGCTGCTTTTTCGAAGGGTGTGACGTAGCACGTCTAAGGCTGGGAGCCGCTCCATCCGGGGGTGTTCGGTTCAGGTTCCGGTGAGTGTGGTGCTTTTGTGGGCATCGCTCTTGGAGGAGAGGTCTGACCAGAACTCGGGATTTCATGTCCTTGGTGTCCTGTTTTCTACAGACTCGTCTTCAAGCCACACAGGATGCCCTACGATCCAAGTACCCTCTCAGAAGGTACTTGGACCCTCGTGGCGCCTACATAACAGAAGGTACTTGGATCCCTAGGGCATCCAGTCTGGCTTGAAGACCAGTCATGTGGATGATGCGTTCGGTTCTTCCTTTTCTTAGGTGCCGGGACTTCGACCCTAAACACCCAGAGGAACGCCAATCCTCGATCTCATGTGGCTCCTGTGCCGGTACCTCGTGGTGTTCCGGGTGAATCATCGAATGGAATCATGCGCCCATTGGATGAGAGCAAGTGAGAGTCTGCGAGTGGGAGAGTGAGTGGGTGTGAGTGTGAAGAAGTGTATGGATTGCACATGTGCTATCCAGCTTCCAGCTTTGGATGGAGTTCGTGAATGGACACTTTACCAAAGGTCATTGGTCAAATGTATATCGTGCCGTGGTAAATGAAGTTCACTCTGCTGCTCCGTCCTTCCCAAGCCACTCCTTTTACGAGCTTTGTGAGTATACCTTCTCTCCATGTGGTCACTGAGAGGTGTGCTCGCCTGTAGACTCCAAACGGCAAACAAGGAAAACGATTGAACGAACATGATCACCCCAGCGGATCCGAGGACAACCACTAGTAGTTTCGGAAACAGGGGCCCGTTCCGTCAGGTCTATGGTTTGAGTTGAACTGGAACCACTGGTTACCAGCCTCCGTGGTTTGCCTGGATGCCCTGGGAATGGGCATAGGAACGTTTGGCTTGATCCAGGTCTCGAAGAACCCAATCTCCGCCAAACACGCGAGAAGAACTGTTCAACATGTTAAAGAATGAAGGGTGGTTTCTGAGCAGCATGCTATTTATACAACATGAGTGATGATTTCCGTGGCACAGTGTCTTGACGATGTCGTGCTTTACATGTTGTAAACCCACCAATCATCACCAATCCCCCTACCTCCTGCCAGGGCCCCGCCGTCAGGCAGGGGAAAACAACAAAAAACAGCAGGCCCACCTCCCCCAGCAGGGCGTCGGATTGGTGCCTGGCCCCGCCGAACGAGAAATCCTCGCGGAAGTATGTATAATCATTCTGGAGTAGGGTAGAATCCGGAATGGGTAGACGGTCATACCTTTTTGAGCATACCTGAGGGTATTCTAATACATCTACTCCAGGATGATTGAAAATCCGTCACTCCAGGATGATTGAACATCCGTGCTTTTGTTGCCAACACAGGCACGTGACGAGTGTCTTGGGCGAATCACAATTATTGGGAGAAGTTGCATTTTTCACAGCAAACCAAGGCCAAGCGCTTGCTACGTAGACTCAACACATGAAGGACCCCAGCAACCATAGGCTATTTGAATGCTTGAATCACACTCACTGGGTTCAAGTTACCAGTATAGTAGGACACCGGTGTTTCCAATGACTAAAGTGGTCAGCAGATCTGTCGAGATGTGTCTAGATCTTCTAGTAACCTGGGATTCACGGCCAACCTGTGCCAACTTCTACGAAAACTCTATGAATTTCGCACGCGAAACGCGAGCGCGTCGCTGGCGCGTGAGCGCGTGCCTATGCAGCTTGAGGATCCGGAGCACCTCTCTACAGCCAGGAGGTTGAAGAACCCCAACGTTCGACTATCTGGGTACTCCATGTGACGGGTCCTAGTTCAGGTCCCCAGGTTACACGTCCTAGTTCACCTCTGTTGGAGGTTTCTCGAAATCAGAAGCACCCACCGTCGTCTGATTGATCCCAGTTGCCCAGTCGCCTGATCCGAAGCAATGACCCAGGTTGCTTATAAAGATCCAACCAATCGTTAAATTATAATTCTTTTGGCTAACTAGTTATGGTGAAAACAAACCTAGTGGCCCTACTGCAAGTGATGCTATTAGAAAGAAGTGGCATTACAAACACCACCTGCAGGTTGCCTCCAAGAGACACTCCACAGTATTACAGCAGTGATCAGCAACAGCATCTTCAAAGCTATATAAGCAACTCTACTTCAGATCCTCACTGGGTCGATTTAGGTCCGTCACCAGCCCAAATGGAAATGATGAGTTCTTTGGCCAGTCCCATGCCTTGCTTTAGGTTATATACCATTTCAAGACTCTTCTACGCCTTCTTATAGCTCCATTCACAAATGATGGTTGACATGATCATGATCGAAGTAAGTTTGTGCAGGTCGCCCCCCTTCACATCCCTTCACCACACTTGCAGCTCCCATCGTCCACATAGCTGGCGGTTGGAGGTAAAGGGAGGGCAGTGGCTCAAAAGTGAGGTAACCCAAACACTCCATGTATAGTCTATGCATGATAGAATGTTTACTTGCATTAGGGGTGGTTTCAGGGATGAGGCCACATGGCAATCATGGCAAAAGGAAATCTGATCTACACCCCGTAGATGCAAACCGTGAATGAATAGTAAACCCTTTTCAGGCCCGGAGATGTCAAAAGATGTGGTGAAAGGGACTTCTCACCAACAGTCTAAGTTCTTGTCTGAGATTTTGAGTCGCCTTGGTCTTGGCCCCCATCTCCGTCAAGGCGCAGCCCCTTCACGGTGTGGTGGCTGCGGCACAAAGAGCACCTGGCGACACTGACACTCAGCGCGTCGCAGGAAGCATCGAGCCCCGACTATTGTCCCATCGAATCTCCTAGGCTTCCAACAGCCATACATTGATATTGTTCTTTACCAAAAGAACAATTGTTGAACTAAGGAATTTGCACTACTGTACAGCAACAGGTCAACCTTTCTTTTAAAGGTCTTGGAAGGCTAGGGTTACAGTAGCACATCTCAGCACAGGGTCATGGGAACATCTGCGGCGACAAAGTAACAAGCCTACCATCCAAGCCCTGCAAGCAACACCCCAGAACAAGCAATCACTGATGTCAAATCCTTAAAATTACCCTTCTCCATCAACAAACACCCAAGTTTCCAGGAGCTTCTGGGGCCGAAGCTACAGCTACAACTGCCTCCACCTCTGTCACCTCTGCGGGCTTCACCTCGTTCAGTGTGATGAGATCCCCCTGCCCCTCCGGCACGCTGAAGGGCGGCGTGCGCCTGGGCACGGCGAGGGGTCGGTCGGCTGCGAGGAGTGGATCTGGGGGGTTCAGCCTGCCAGGTGCAAACCGGGACTCATGTTTCTTAGATTTGTTTAAGGTTTAAAGCAGGAATTGGAATAGAAATCCCAGCGTTCCACCAGTTCAGGTGCTGAACACTGCCAGGTTCCCCCACCATTCCCCACTCCGCTGAAGCACTGCTTCGGATATTTTTTCTGGAGAAGGGTGAAGTGAAACAAATGGAAAGTCTCCGATTCAGGTACTGGGAACGAAAGATAAAGCCAATTAGCTCCCAAATCAGAAGTCAAGAACTCCAAGTCCTGCCTCAAAAGATCTCGCTCAGCACAAATGCTGGCCGGGGTGGCAATGACGGCCACAGCAATCTCGAGAGAGGGTGTTCGGACGCCCGACCTCCGACCTCCGCCCCGGTGGTGGAAGATGCGTGTCGATCTGGGTGGCGAGCATCGTCTTGTTGCCACTCTTCACCTGCTAAAAGTCGAGGGCGATGTCAGGGGACGTTTTGCTACATCTGACTCCATGTGAGTTGTTTTCAGGGACCGAGTGGAGATAGTTCCTCTTCTTTTAGGAGGGTGCTAGGGGTATGCTGCGGCATCCAGCCACCCCAATCCTCCTCGCAATCCAATCCCCGGAACTCCTGGGGGAGGCTAGGGGTGCCTAACTGGGTGCCTACCAATCACCGGGATTCGGTGGAAAACACCTCCGATCCACGACTAAGCCGGGACCGCCATCAGACTGCCCCAGAAAGGCCCCCCCCTGGCACCACAAGCGCCAACCGGTCCGAACCTTGGCAGTTAACTCGGCCGTCCCGAAAAGACCCCATCGCTGCGTCTGAGTATTGAACGCCTCCTAAAGAGGTTGAAGAGCCCCAAGGTCGCCCATCACCACAGACCAGGGTCCGAACGTGAAGCGGTCAACCTCTCTTGGCTGCTCCCGGTTCGACCCAAACAGTCCACAGGACTGGACCCGGAATGGACCCGAAGGAACCCGAAAACACCCCGGCGCCCCATCGGTCGGGGCACGGCGCGCACGTGCTGTATCACCTGCTGTTTGACACCCACCCGATCACAATGTACATCAATGTGTCAATGTACTTTGAAACCAGGTCAAGCCAGTGGCTTGGGGTCTGGTGCTTTTAGTTGCGTGGGGGGGATGCGTCCAAGGCTTCAATACAATCGCAGAAGATGAGCTGGAACTTCATGTTCGATCATTGCTATGCAACCTGCGATGTGTGGTGGCCAAGCACCTGACCAAGTACCTGCGCCATACCTGACACCCGCAGATCTCCAGGTCGCCCCCCTGGAAAAGGACCGGTTACAAAGGATTGAGAGGACAGTAGATGGCACAAACGGCCCCCCCAAGTTAGGTGGTTGAGTAGGGGAACCCCATCTACAGTATGTCGGACATCTTGGGGTCGCCATCGAACCTCTGGAGAGATGACGGTTAAGTTGTATACCTCTTTCCACCTGTTGGATTTGGAGTGGGGTGCCTGTTGCCCCGCCCCAAGGCCGGCCAATTAGGGCAGGTGATAAGCGAAGGTGATGGATCCAATCCCCACATCTGTGGAGCACAGGTGGGTGAAGGACATGGTCACTCCATCCTCGTTCAAGATTGATGGGTATACATCCTTTGCATTCAATCTGGCCATATCTCCAGCACCATCACGCATCTATCTCACGAAACCCAACAGGCTGGGAGGGCCTCGTCTGCCCGGCCACACGGATTGAGAATCCAAAAATGATCAAAAATGCATATACTCATACCAGGACCCTCCGACAGGTCACCAATAGAGACCTGTTAGGGCCTAACAACCCTCAACTAACAGCCTGGCCAGGAGGGTCCTGGTACTCCCTAAGAAGATCATGGTTACGTGGCCTGATTTTGGATGATCATGAAGTCCTCGATAGCAAACAGCTGGTGCCATTCACTTCGATGGAGTGCACAGGGCAGAGAAGGGCCTCGAGGGCCCCCCCGGAACGAACATGGCGAGTTCATCCCCGAAGGGTTTGGTCTTCGGGTGTTTGGGTCTTCCTTTCCGTGCCATCCACTTCCACTTCCACCCAAACACTCCATGCGACTGGAATCGATGCCCACATTGACCCCTTCTCAGGCCCACCCACCCACCTCAGGGAGTGGATCCCGTCTGTCCGTCCACCGGACCGGACCGCCTCCACGACCAGGTTTCGCAGGTGCGGATCATTTCCATCCTCAGCTCGACCGGAGTGGAGGCTCGGGTCGAAGAAGAAGCAGCTCTTGGATTTGGGGCTGGAAACCGGAAAGGACATCCTTCCCATCTATTCTCCAGAGTGAGATGTGCCCATCTGGAACATCCAACACCCTCAGTGATGCAGGCCCAGGCCCAGACTTCTTCCTTCTTCTTCCTCATCTACAGCTGGTTTCCAAGCTTCGTCTCTTCTACGCTTCCGTCTCAGTCACGGTATACTGTATCCACCATCAACACCAGATCTACATCCAATTTGACCAACTCCTCTCGCCTCTGGAGTCTGTTCGAAACCAAAATGGGCACCTTCCAGGATCATCCAATGGGTGTCCAATAGACTACCCTATCCTACGTAAACAGGTCTCCTACTCCAGGGCACCCGGACAGGAAGTGCTAGGTTTGCATGTCTGTGGGTCACACCGATCCACAGCAAGACACTTGCGAACGACCTACCTACCTGTGTCGGTCTTTTTCACGCCCATGGTGGAGCAGACCTGCGGTCGGTGGGTCACAACCCCCATCTCCCCGACGGTCCGCGGCACCTTTTTTCCTTCACGGTGCGCGAAGAACGCTACGCGACGCGCGACGAACGCTCTGTCCCTAGAGGATCACTTCAGCTCCGTTCCTCAGCAAGAAGAGGGTTGGAGGACGAAAGATCGAAAGGAGAATGAGCAGTTAGGTCAGCATGCTGAAATAGTAGCGCGGATTCTATGATGATCTATGTAGCCCACTGGGGTTACAACCTACTATTACAAGCAATCATGCCCGCGGCTTAGGAAGTGTTCAATTGAAATCAAGCAGGTGAATGCAAATTTGATGTTAAGCAGCTAGAACAAAGAAGAACTGACGCGTTTAGACCACACGCTCCTCATCTCATTAGCTGGTCGTTGTGATGATGGAGACCCGGATTTCTGTGTTTTCAGCGTACAGACGGCATCATTGTAGTATTTTTTAGATGCAGGGTCAAGGAGCTCCCGAAGCACCTATTCAGGTTGCTGAATTGCTGCAACTACTTGGACTTTCTGTCAGGGAACAAA
Source organism: Durusdinium trenchii (assembly GCA_963970005.1). Classification (NCBI taxonomy): domain Eukaryota; class Dinophyceae; order Suessiales; family Symbiodiniaceae; genus Durusdinium; species Durusdinium trenchii. The sequence continues at coordinate 1,228,113 of CAXAMN010026139.1, forward strand.
ACACGATTCCCCAATGTCCGGGGCGGTGCGAAAGACGCATCACCCTCAGAAAAACTAGGCCGGAGATCAAGTCAGGCTCCTCATCATGGTTCCCTTTAAGGAGCGGATCGAACCAGTGGATGGACATGGACATGGGGCAGGTCCAGATGAAAAATGCGCCAAGTGTGACTGCGAAGAACAAAAGGAGTAGGGAACATTTCAGCAACTGTTGAAGTTAGTACATGGATGATCCATCTGGGTCACAGATTTGGTAATGCCATGCCATGTGGCAACTGTGGCACACCTCTCGACCGACCTACACATCTACCTATACCCCCATATAGATAGAAAAGTAGATCCCCACTATCTAGGTAAACATGGTTTTTCCCCTAGCTCTATTAGATATGGTAGATCCCTAGTTTCTACCTATATAGATCCCCCAGAAATGGGAAACCGCGGCATCCTATCTATCTGGGGGTTGCTATAACTACCTATAGCTCTTAGCTCTTGGCTCGCACACGGATGCCTCCGTCTGACGGCACGGATGCCTCCAACTCCAACGGCCAAGGCTCCAGTCGACCGATGCCTCCTTCCATTTCGTCCGGATACATCGATCGATCATGGACTCGCCCTCCTGGAGGGAGCTGGCTGATGGATCGAGCAGATCGACCGAGACCTGCCTGGTGGAAGAAAGGGAACGGAAGAAAGAGCAACACTGATTTATAACCAGCACCCGAGACCTGCCAGGTCACCACCAGGTCCACTTTTAAGTCTCCATTTCAGCTACCATTTTGGAGACCTGTTTATCGTCGGGTGCTGGTATGGGATGGTATGGGTGTGTGTTTTCATAGGGAGAGCCTCCCAGCCGGTGGTGTTTTTGGTCCATGATCCTTCTTTTGAGGGAGTCTTTAGGGGGGGGGGGTCTGCCGGTCTCCCTATTTCAATACACACAGAAACGGCAAGACTAGTGGCTGGATCCTGTTCGGTCTCCTGTTCGGGTGCTGGGGGGGGGCTGGCCGGCCAAAGCGTGGGTGATGATTCGTCAAAGCAAGCGTCTGCAACCGTGATCCGCAAAGTTGTTCTGAAAAGCTGCAGATCCTCTACTTGAAAGAAGGAATTCAGGTAGATGTTGCCATAAAACCTGACATGAAGCCATAAGTGCCAGAGTAAGGTCACCTCGGACCCTTCTTGATGTACCCATCATGTACCCATCATCTTCTCACCATTTACATCTCTTCTGACTCCACAGGTGCCAAGATCAGCCAGATCTACACATCCATCACCACTTCCACCTGGACCCTTCTTGATGTCCAGCTTCTCACCTGCTCCATCTTCAGCCAGATCTGCACATCCCACCTCCCACCCCCAACTTCCCAGTTCCCCCCAGTTCCCTGTCCCAAGTCCCCTGTCCCAGTTCCCTGTCCCCAATTCGGGAAGCCTGGGTGCCTTGCCCGGGGCCTCCTCCGCCCGGCGTTCGATCCCGGGCGCAGTTCCTCGAAGCCGGTAGCCAAATGCGAGGGCAGCTGCTTGGGCACCACGGTGAGGCGGATCCGCTCGTTCTGCCGCGCCAGCCTCGGAGGGGACATGGAGATAGGTCCGAGCTAAAAAAAGGTGCGAAGGGTCCACAAAAGAAACCCTACAAGTCAGTTAGACCACATGAAATACTGGAGAGGGTCATACAAAACCGATACGGAACAATAGGAGGTAAAAGACCAGGTTTGGACCTGACCTGGGTCAGACTGGACTTGTAGGGAAAACTCCCATAAAAAGCTACGATATGCTACGATAGATCATCTGGGGTTGTCGTACAGGTTTGGGCTTCGGACAAAATCGCCTGGGACAACGTCTGTAAGAAAATTGAGATGTCGAATTTCAAGCTATGTGATTGGCCCTTGACATCGGCATCTCCAAGAAACACATGAGAATAGTTGGATCATCCTGTCTGGGTGTCCAGTGGAGGTGCATAAACAGCGTGGGGTAGACACCCAAACAGGATGACCCAGGTAGTCTTGGGATGACCTAGGTAGTCTTTGTCAAATCTTTGATTCTGGATTCTGCATCAGTCAGCTCTGTGAGCGCTTCTGTGAGAAGGAGCAAGCCACAAGGACCCTAAGGACTCACGACACTCACCTACGAATGCAAAATGAGAACGCTTGTTAAGGTTACATTGAACGGTTATAATATATATATATATACATATTATATGGCTCAATTTGGAGCCACTCAGAACACAAGCAGTTCACATCCTCAGTGTCACAGAAGCAAACATTCAAGCAGTGCGTGAAACAAACACTTCTGCCTCTCAACTCGACTCAACCCATGCCTCTTCCTGCCTCTTCCCCCAAAACGCCCTGCAAACACCGTCTCAAACACCTCTTCTGCTTAGGCGCTGATCGAAGTAGAACAGGTCTAAGACCTTCTCCGACTCCTGTGGGTTCACGGTCCCATCTGCAGAGAAGAGCACCGTATAGTGACTCTCTGCGCAGATCACCCACACCGGACAGGTGGGACCTTTATAGCCTCGGCGCTTGCCGCGAAACCGCGGCCCCCCCCTCCGCCCTCCCTTTTTCCACCCAAATGAGTGGGGGAACTAATCCACCAAAAGGGATGGAAGAAAACAAATGAAAACAAAAAGCCAAAAAAAGCCTATATCCATCTATATCCTCTGAGTCGGGGGGGCGAAGGCTGTCACTCTCTAGACACGAGCCAGAGTGGGGACCAAGCGTCAGAAACGCGACAGGTCAAAAAAAAAGGATATCCTTCTTGGCATACCAAGAGAGGTCGAGAGACCTGAACTGGGGCCCTGTAGTATATATGCAGGGATGCAGGGATAGGCTACAATAAGGCTGTTCAGCCTGTCTAGACTCGGCGTGGGTGTTTGAGAGTGGCATCTACAACATCTTTGGAAGGCCTATTGCTTGTGGCCAACCCTCAAATGCCCCCCCAAATGAACACAGCGCACTCCCCAAACCAGTCAAATCGCCTGCTAACAGCTGAAACTGTGAGGCTTTTTGTTAGCCTCAGGGGTAAGCATTGCGTCACTGGTTGGCCCATGTCCGCCGTTTCTCACCACGACATTCCCATCCCTTCCCCGCGTCGCACGAGGGCCAAATATCGACTGACCCAACCAACCACCTATAACCAGGCGAGGCACGTCCACCCACCTCAATGCAAGCATACGCTTCAAAGAGCGACAGGAAACCAATGGAAGGCCTTTTCGGCGCGCCCTGCAGCGGGGGTTGACGGGGTGCTGGCGGAGGAATTTGGGGCCACAGGCGGCGGCTGAAGTTCAGTGGATCCCAAACAGCCACCCAGCTGGATCCCAACCAGCCAAGCAATTGGATCTAATGAGGGTGGATGAAGGGACTTGGGCAAAGGAATCTTGTTTGATCTTTTTTTGTTTAAACATGATTTTTTTTTGTCTCTAATGATTCAATGGAATTCCAGGATTGCTAGCATCATGCCAGCAATTTTGGGTCGGTAGGACATCAGCTGCGAATTCGGATCTTCGACCGGTCGACCGGTCCGGCACGGCACCCGTGCGTCGAGTCCGAGTGACCCCGGCACCCATGCGGACGATGGGGCACCGGCGCCATGAGGTTCTACCCCGAAAACGGCGCCCGGAGTAGGCACCTTTCCTGGTGGTCGTCTATGTGATGCTTCATGTTCTTCTGTGCTGCCCAGGTTTTTTTCAGTTGGGACCCACATCCGCCGTTGGCCAACTGGCTGAAAACTCCAACGACCAATCGACCGGGTGACAGCACCGTTGCATGTAGAAAAACAGGGATCATCACCATGACCTTCTGAGAGGTTCAAAGTAGAATTTTTGAAAACGAATCGAAAGTTAGATGATGTTAGATGGTATGCCCCCCCCCAGTTAGCCAACACGAAGAAAGAGAGTCGCCTGCAGCACTAACCAGCCATCCTTGGCGCTGCCTAAGCGCTTGGTGCCATCAAAGACATTGCCTGAGTGGAGGCGTCGTCAATCTCCCTCCGGTCGCCTTCCGTTGGACGATTACCCAAACACTCCCTAGGATCCAGTCGTACCGAACCTCAGGTTCGGTACGACTGGACCCTCCAAACCTACATGACAGTGTCGAACACATCACCGTACCTGAGAAGGTACTTGGACCCCTAGAAACTCCATGTAGCATATGTAGCAGGACCTTCCCACAGACCTAACTTGAGATCCCAGAGGCTGAGGTCACGAACAGGCCTTGATTTCAGGTCACGTCTACCAATCCTGAAGAGGTCACTGGGAAGGTCCTGGGACTGGCATATTTACATTATACACTGACCCCGTTTCAACCACCCCGTTGGCATATATGGCAGTCCCACGGAGCGTCTGGGTTAAAAAGGAAGCTTGACCTCGTGTTGTGATGCACAACCCGAGTAAAACCGTTCGGCTCTTGGAAGATGCAGGCTCTTCAAGTGAAATTCGAGGGTCAAAACTCCACACAGCTTTCAGCGCACTCTTCATCCACCGTGGTAAACCATGCCCCCAACTACTCCATGTATAACAGTTGGATCCAACCACAGGAACACATCAAGTGCAACCACCAGTGCTTTCCACCACTTCAGCTTTGACCGTTCCGGGAAGGGAACGGATTGGGGAGCACCATGGTGACCATCTACGATGAAGAGTCCTTATGGTGTTTGATGATGGCAACCACAACGAAGTTCCACACACTCCCCCAAAAGACCTCACGTACCCACCTGGTACAGGAGATGTGTTTGCTAGGTGTGAGGGCCCTTCTTCTTCTTCTTCCTCTTCTTCTTCTTCTTTTTTTGTGTGGACGGTCTCGATGACTCGTTGTTCTTTTTTTGGGCCGCAGCTGCTATAGGCGCGGCCAAAGACCATCCTCGGATGTGCGAACAGGAGGTTCAGGGGTTCTTCGGGGAGTGACACAGAACGGGAAACGAGTTCTAGTGATGTAAGCCAGTGTCTTGGTGATGGATGGTCCCGGCATATTCACTAATTACACTACAAAAGCCATATTAGTATGTGTATTAGTTATATTTACAGTATTATTGCTATAGCCGCAGCTATTCTGGCTATATAATGCATATATGTCTATAATGAATGTCGATGAACTGTAATGGATGAGATTGCTACTTTCTTTGCCCAGTCTCTTGCATGTCATGGGCTTGTAAGCCAAGGGCCCAAAGAGTCCAAGTACGGTTCATTCGACTCAGCTGACAGCATTGGATCCCTCCCTCTCATCCTCCAGATCTTTCCATGCTCCAAGTCTCAAATTCACCAGCTCCTGTGTACAATAGCCGTGCCCTCCGATCATCGCTCCCGTCTTGGGATCGTCGAAGTCGCGCCCGCGGCACTGCTCCACGCCGCGGGTCCAGACCATCGAGTAGAGGTACAAGGGAACGCCGCAGCCCGAAGGGTTGAAGAAGAGATCCCGGTAGGGCCTGGTATGGAAGATTGCCCAGACACGACCTGTCTGGGTGCTCTGGGTGTCTGGGTTGCAGCGCGAGGACGAGAGGTTGGACATCTGAGACCTGGTGTCCAACGGCACCCGAAGGACTGAAGAAGAACTCACATGTTAAAGGGATGCAATTTGCTACATGGCTTTACCATCAAATGGAGGGAAGGCTTGGATTCATCACGTCTATATTGCAATGATGATAGACATTATAGGCCGTAGTTAGGCACCATGTCACAGGAAGTCACCCCCTAAATCACAGGAAGTCTGCCGGTCCTTGAGCAGCTGAGGACCTGGTGGTGTTGATGAGCTATATATCTCTGAACAGGGCAGGAGGGCAATGCCTGTCATGTCAGCCTTCCCATGTATTGGCCTGTTCCACCCGGATGCCTCCAACAACATCCAGTCAGGTAGCTGAACCTCCCCAGTCATCCATCTCGGTCTGCCTAAACCCCAAACACCTCCATATGAGGCTCCAAGCTAGATGCTAGCTCGAACGCGAAACCTCGGCATGGTTGGCCAGCTTGCTGGCCTCTGGTTCAAGTGATGTCTGAGCTGATCATAGGAGGTGAAGAGTGCAGGCTGAAGACCCCGCAGCTGGGCGCCATTCAGCACCGTCGCGCCTGCAGAACCTGACGAGTGCAGAACCCCGGAGCTCTGGTGGGCACGAATTACAGGAGCTCGGGTGCGCCCTGCGTGAGAAGAAAGAGACAATCTCTTTCAAATGGTTGGGAGTTGGGACGTCACAGCTGAGACATGAGAAAGCTCAATTGTCAAGCCCCACTTGGTTGAAGCATCGCCCCAGGGGCCCTGGATCTTGATGTTGCTGGCAGGGTCGAGTCAACTCAGGCCCGAGCCAGCTGCTTCCAGGAAACGCAGCAGCTGAGATCTTTCGGTGGGCTTCTTATGCTTTGACCCTTCATCCAACAGAAAGTTGAACCTCCCATAAGTTAAGACAGGCAAAAGCATGCAAAAACTAAAAATATAACCGGTGGTGGTGTCACTATTATTGCTGGTTCCCCGCACCAGTAGGGACATGCATCATCCAAACCCAAACATCCCAAAGTAGTCGCGGTCTGCCAAGTTTAAGTTGCCGAACTTCATGTCCCTTTGCCGAACTTCTGGAATTCACTTGAAGTCCCTACTCCAGCTGTTGGAGGAAACCAAGCAAAAACACTCGAAATCGAAAGAAATGCCATCGGTGCTAGGTCTGGATATCTATAGACTCCTCTCGACTCTATGGACCTGGAATTCCAGCTGCCAGGGAGCTGGGGATCAGGACCACCGCCTTCTTGTTGTCTCCCACATTTCCTCAGTCAGTGCCGCCGGTCCAGTCACACCTGGTCTTCGACCTGCCGGTTTTCGCTTTTCGACCTGTCCCGGCAGAAGCTCTGCAGGTTTGGTGAACTGCCGAGCTTCATGTGGTGTTTGGGTCTATCCTAATACCGCCAGTGGATGATGGGGCCTGGTGGCAGGCCAACGTCTCAAAAATGATGCTTGTTTACTGATTGTTACAGGTAATAGGACAGACCCTATGTGGTGTAAATATGCGCCTAAAATATGTGCGTGTAACTGTGTAACTGACCTGTATGGACTCGCTTTTTGGTATATACTCTTTTTATTTTTGGTTTTCCCACACCGATTCTGCACTGCGCCACATGTCGACCAGTTCTGTGTAAAGGTCCAGACGAATGACAGCAAAGAGTTGGGAGGGAGGGCTGAGTTCGGATTGAAAAAGGACAAACATGCAGGGAATCAGTGAAGGTCCAGTCCCAACTACAACAACTCTCTTCCTACTAGAAAGAGGTAGAAAGAGTTTTGGTTGAACACCTTGGGCTTGAAAAGAAACCCACCAACATCCCTGGACCAATTTGGCAAAGACCTACCTTGCATGCCCTGGATTCATATGGATTCCCCTTGGGCCTCGCGCCGGCGCAAGTTTCGAACAAACGAAAAACCGCCCGGTTGCCTCACCTCCGCCCCGTGCCTCACCCCCCGCGTGCACCCTCTCGCCCTCTCGTCCACGGCGCGGAAGAGCACCTCCGCCAGCGCGTCGCAGAGCGCCTCGTGGCGGAGCTTCTCGTCCACCTGGGAAACCGCTCGGAAGGTCGGAAGTTCGTGAGGTTGTTCAAGTTGTTGGTGGAGGGCCGCTATTAGACCTCTAATTCGAATCCTATAGACTACAGATCTTCAATGCCGCAATTTGGGCATGCTTTGGACGGCTAGGTTTTGTAGACAAGAAGGTGCATCTTTGCAGAGTTGGTGGTGTAATTGGGACACTTACAGAAGTTCTTCGGAAACTCCATGCAAATTCATCTCGGTGTGTTTCGACATGTTTCGACCCCCTTGCTGCAATCAGTTCGGCTCTCAGCTCTATTTTTCTTGCGCAGGATTGATTGTCTACTTGCACTAGTCGACCCATGACGTGCCACACTGCATGGCCTCCTGAACGGCAACAGATTGACGAAACTGTGGACGAAGCAAACAGCATCATACTGCGCGGTACTATGCGGTTGATGTTGTCGAACCTTCCGGGAGGACTTTCAATCCTCAAGTTGCCTAAGAGCTTCCAAACGTCCTAAGACCGACGTCGACGATTGGAGGCTCGTCAAACCGACCGTCACGACGTCTATACCCGTTTCGGCCGTCCGTTCCGACTCCGGGACCGAAGGGTTCCCTGCGCCGCGCCCAAACGCCCGAAAAAGCGATCTGCAGGACCTCTCCAAGCACCTCAAATAGCCACCCTTGAGGCATGTGGCTTAGCAGGGGATTTGAGTATATGATTAGACGAAACGCACTCTGTGGCTGGGAAGTCGGGCGCGGAATAGGACATATGGACACTCCTTTCTACATGTCAACGATCAGGGTGGGCGGCATCAATCGTTGTGACCATGCTCAATTTTGTTTGACTCGAGAATAGTCTATACTTCCCAATGGAACCCAAAACCTACGAATTTGTCGTGTCTGATGGAAAACATCGTGTTTGGGCTCCACTTGACTAAAAACATTGTGTTTCTGTCGAAAACATCATTTTTCCAAAAGCACTAAGTTTCGAACCCGTATAAAAACCGTAGAAAACCCGTAGAAAACCGTAGAAAACCCGTAGAATCCCGTAGGCAATCGTATCGTTTTGAGGAAGTCAAAAAACCTCGTGTTTTCATTAAAAACCTCGTGTATTTTCAGGGTATGACATTTTTAGGAGTTCTTGGTTCTCTAGGTCCACCAATATAAATTTGTTTGACTCGTTATACTATCCAGTCACCACTTCTAGGGTGACAAACAATTTCGGACTTCCCTTTCGAACAGCATGCCCTGTGAACCCAGCAGAACAGTAAAACAGTAAAACCGACAAACCTGGAAACACAAAAACTTAATGGATGAACCATGACGAATCTACCAGCACCTTCAGGACCTCGGGGTCACCTGGCTGGAAGCCCTAGCCCACTACTGAGGGATCTCCAAACAGGACACCCCTGTCTTCAGGTCCCAGTATCCATCAACGCGAACATTGACCAGAATCTCTCAGCCAAACGCTCCATGGGACTCCCATACCAGCACCCTCCAACAGGCTGTTAGTTGAGGGTTGTTGGACCCTAACAGGTCTCAATTGATGACCTGTCGGAGGGTCCTGGTATATGCCTACATTGACCCCTCAAACCACCCCTGGCCTGATCGGCATATGGCAGTCCCATGGGTCGTGTCTGGGTCAGCCATACCTTATCGACCCGCTTTGGTCGCCACAGTCGATCTGTCCCGGCGCCACGTTCTTGGGCCGATGGTGAAGGAAGGGCATCATGCGCCAAAGAGTCGCAACCCTCAAAGGCAGCGTCTCTGACAAAGAGCTGCAACCCTCAAAGGCACGATCCTCGAATGAGGGTCACTGAGTTCGGGATGGTCAAGTTTGCCGAAGACTTGCAACCACGAAAGGCACAAGCCCCAATGAAGGTCACTGAGTTCGGGATGGTCAACTTCGCCAAGGAGCTGCAACACTCAAAGACACCAGGCCAAATTTGCGTCACTGAGTTCGGAATTGTCAAGTCAACCAATGAGCTGCATTCTTGAAAGGCGCTCTCTCCGATATGTGCCACTGAGTTCGGGATGGTCAAGTTTTCCAAAGACTTGCAACCACGAAAGGCAGAACTCCCAATATAGGTCACTGAGTTCGGGATGGTCAAGTGAGCCAATGAGCTGCATTCCTGAAAGGCCTCGTTTCCTATGTGTGTCACTGAGTTGGATATGGTCAAGCTCACCAAAGCACTGCAATCCGCAAAGGCACCCCCTGTCGATGTGGGTCACTGTGTCTGGGATGGTGAGCATCGCTGTTTCACACGCGTCGAAAGCATCATCGCGTCGAATGTGTGTTTCATCGTAAGCAGCCGCTCGGAGTCAACGATGCCATCAAGAGTGGCGATCGCATCTTTGTTGGAGCATATCACTTTGTTTGGCTTGAAGACAACGCTCACAACAGTATCTTCAGCAATTCCAGCATCCAATACCTTTACATAATTGGCCAGCAAGTGGGTGTCTCCGACAATGATCTCCACACTTGTAGTGCTGCGAGTGAGCTTGTCCCAGGGCTGTCCTTGCTTGATCTGCTCCTTAAGCTCGAGGCCTGTTGTGTCTGGCGTCACTTCAAGAACCAGGATTTCACCACTTGGCTGGAGCGTTGATATTTTTGTCACCATGGCTCAAAAAGACCTTGACGGATTTGGATTTGAGCTGATTGCTTGACTAGCCTAGCCTTGAAGTGGGCAGTCCATGATTCTGAGATATCGTTACAGCACCTGCTTTTTGAGCACGGAAAACGCTGGGAGAGTGATTCCACATGCATCGAATCCAAACATCAAAAAGTCTACATCCCAAAACCTCACAAACCTTTATCAACTGTCAAAAGAGTCAAAAGCAACCAACTCCACCTCCAATCCATATCGCAGTCAACTCTCCAAAGCTTTCCTCACCGCCTCTGAACCGACTGTCTGACCACCCTCCGCGCCTCCAGAAGCTCCGTGCTACCTACGCCACGCAGGTGCAGCGCACGTAAGAGGAAGGCTTGGATCACGGCCAGCACGCCACAAGGGCCTGGCCAAGGCCAAGAGGCAGCCACGCGCGTGTGGAAACACCGACGGCGCCCCAACCTTATGATGGTAAAGACCTTTCTCAAAAATGAATGTATATATGCCGACGGACTGAAAGATAGAATGCCTACCAGGGAGTGGGGATTCTAGGGTTTCGCTACCACTTAGAATGCCTCCCAGCGAATTGTGGCGTACCTAAGACGTTGCTAAAAAAAAATATTGAGGCGTACCTGGGCTAATCTGTATTGTTGAAGTGTTTGCCTACTGCCTTGGCTCAAAAGAGGGAACTTCAATCACTGTATAGAGCTCATTTGATGCAAAAAGTTAGGGCATTGGACAAATTCTAGGTGTAGGAAAATGAGACACACATTCTAAGCCACAATCGTACAGCCGGTACCACATTCTAACTTTCAGTCCGGCAGTATATATTCTCTCTATTAGGCACACCCTAGTTCAACCAAAGGTATGGGGGCTTGACCCATGAGGCAGAGTCTCCATGTTTGATCACTGGTTGGATGGACATGCATTGGTAAAGCCGTCCCAATTCTTCCATATAACAGGTATGGACAGGTTAAGCACGGCAGCCTAGGAGTACATGCTTCACCTAGAGCATGTGATTCAATCAACGATGACAAAGTAGCACCATTGAACCACCCTACCACCCAACCAACCAATTGCTTCCAACATTTATCTCACGGAAATGTCATTGTTCTGTTCACACACTTTTCATGTTTATATATTATGGATTACGGAGCCTATTAGTTGAACTGTTCAATATGTGACAAATAGCTCATGATATGCTCCAGCAGCATCCCTGATATGCTCCCACATGTCCATGATCACACAAAGGCACCTGAATGGAGAAGCTACTAAAAAAGCCTGCATGTTCAAAGGAAATCAGCACGCGGAAGATCTGGCTTTGTTTCATCACGAGTCAACATCGAACACCGCCCAACTTCTTTGTCACACTCTCTGCAGCACACAAACTGTGTGCCCGCAGCGTTCTGCCTCCGTTCACTTGTTGCAAGCCGTAAGGCTGGTAGCCCGCAAAGAAGAAGCCTTGCCTCAACAAAAAAAACGACTGCACAGCATGCCGGACCTTTTCAAACAAACAAGTTTTAAGCCACGGAACTTCGATCTGGTCTAAGCCCAATGATTCGCTTGGCATCTCTAATAGGTCGGCTTCAAATTGCAGGTACCGTCAGTTGCAAACGCAACTGCCCAAGAAAGGACTTCTTTCAAGCATCACCCTAAGCCTAGCCTTCGTTGTAATTTGCATATATAGTAAGGCCATTGTTCTTCAGAAAAACCTGTTAAATCCATGGGTGACCGCAAGCCGATGCGGCAGAACACCTCTTCTCGAGACCAGTGAAGAGCGAGACCGTCATTCGCCGTACGCCGTACCGTTCAACGACGTCCATGTCCGGCGCATGTCCTGCGCGGAGCCTGCATCGGCGGAAGGGGGGTATGGATACCATACGACCTTTGAAGCTTCTAGCAGCACCTGACTGAATGGAAGGTCTTCGATGTTTAGTGGCTGAAATGGAGACCTTAGTTCTCTTGTTGTGGCGTGGGCATGCAGGTGACGGAGGGCCCCACCTTTAGGTCGACCATCCTGTCCGGAATGGAGAACTCGGTCGCTGGACGAAGGGGAAAAAGTGAGACACGCCCGAAAACTCACATGGACCGGACCCTGAAAATGGATCTTTGGAAGACGATTTTCCTCTACAAACCAGTGGCACTGGGTATATAATACGCCCCGGCTCAATGAGTACAGCTAGCTGGCTAGCTTTGTTCGATTTCCAATCCTTCAGGCACAGGCCGGTTTCTGATGGTGTGGTTTCTCGTGGGTGAGGCAAACTCACAGGTATCACACAAACTGTTCAACCGAAAACCTGGATATCACCTTTGATTATCCTAATTCAGGATGTTGTTCCCTACCCTCCACCTTTTTTGGCCCTGCCCACCAGGTCTGATCCGAAGAAACATCTGGGTCAAATCCTATAGCACCCGGAGTCTCAGTTAGTACCTAGGACAATTGGTACAAGCACACCTGTCTTTACAGGATCATGTCCCATTTTCCGGACCCGCGCCACGTTCCGAACCCCAAACATCCGCTTCAACTCTCGACCCACCCGAATCGCCGAAAAAATCGCCACGAACCGCACCGCGAAGAGCCGCACCGCGAACAGCCCAAGGGACTTCCAGGCTTCGGGAAGCTCTGGAGGCCCCACGACCGACATCAAGGACTCCGCGTCCATGGGCGACAAGAACTCCCCGATGCCTTGAGCGGGTGCACGGGATGCTGCGGAGTGGGGTGCGGAGTGCCGCGGATGCCGAGCGCAGGATGCGCGGCATGCCGTGCGAGCTGGGTCTGGTCGCGGGCAGAAAAAGGAAGGGCCAGGCCACTCCAGAATTGCTGAAGATTGGCCATGAAGTGGTGAACCAGGACCTTCCAAGAAATGTCTATAAACAGCCTCTTAGAGGTCAAGGGGTGCCCCAAAACCACCTGTTGGAAGGTCCTGTTGGAAGTTGTGAAGTAGCTTGAAGTGGAAGAACCTGTCGAAGAATCTTAAAGATGCGGTCGGTTTCCCTTCGATCACCCAGATTATAGATTACCTATAGATCTTGCTGCTCAGTCTGTTGCATCTTGATGTTCAAACAAGAGGTGGTCATTGTGCCACTGGAGTGCCAAACTGGTTCTTCTTCTGGTGAATTTGGCCCAGGTGTTTCATCTTTTTTGGTTGCAGCGTTTGCCTTTCAGGAGTCAAGAAAACGGTCCTAGTCCTTTGAACCACGTTGATGCTTCACCGCGGGGGGGGTCCCGCAAATGAAATGGACATGTCATATGAAATGGACATGCACGTAGAGTGGTCCCCAAATATATCCCAACAGGTGGTTTTTGGGCACCCCGAATCACCTCTAAGAGGCTGTTTATAGACACTTCTTGGAAGGTCCTGGTACAAGTCAGTTTGACCTCATGTTACTTGAGTTGGTCAAACAAGTTCACACGTTCACACGGCTCGGAGGCAAGAAAGACGGCCCGGTTTGGACCTAGACTGGACGAACGTAGGGTATAGACGGTATAGATATAGAAATGGATAGAAATGGTTTCCAATGCTTCCATAATGCGATACTTTTCTGTCTATTTGTGTCAATTTTTTGGTCTATATTGAACATTCTCCTACTTGTCTTGCATTTCTTCCAACAGTTGACCTGCTTTAGGTTCGAACAGTGCTCCGCATCCCCATGCCATCTCTCTGGCCATGCCATATACCAACTCCGATCCTGCAGCTGCAGCGATTCCTTCCAAACACTCAACGGAACATATGTCTCTATTGCAACCTGTACTGGATGTCCTGCGCCGCCTCCGGGCTTTGTTTTCGCGGGGCAATTCTCAATAACGGGTTCTTCCATGTGGGTCGACTAAATCTGGGACGAAGGGTATCCCAGTACCACTATAGCTGGTAACCAGTGGTTCCAAAGACTAAAACCACAGACTCTGACGAAACCCTTGTGCCTTATCATCCTTATAGATATATACCAGCGCCCTCCAACAGGTCACCACCTGACACTTTTAAGTGTCCAGAAGCTACCAGAGGAGACCCGTTGGAGGGTGATATGTATTTGTTTATATACGCCCAAAGGCGACCCTGGACCCTCAAACTGCTACCTGTGTTCGGTCCATTTCACCCTGCTTGTGAGGGTCACCCTAGCGAACTGAGGGTCCTGCCACTGAGCCAAACTGGGATCCACTGGCCCGAGGGGCGTGGAGGTGAAGGTCCATCCGTGGTCGTTGGTACATCTCCTCAGAGCTGCCGTCGTCGTTGGTACTCGCACGATGGGAGATGAAACATGTTGACAGATTGCTTGGAAAAGCCTAAGAGAACTGAAGTGAATTGAAGATGTCACATACTGCTTCCCATGGGTGGAAACACCCCAAACCCTCCCCTAACCCACTCCACATGGAGTCTCCACATGGGTTTCCAGGCTGTTTGGACAGTTGTTTAAGGAAACCGATGTGTGCTTTTGGATCTCCCACATGCTACTGGAGATTCTTCTGGCGCCTGCCTTGGCTGCAAATGGGTGCCCAAGGTCTGACTGTTAGCTTCCCTCAAGCCGGATCTCGTCTCAAAGCCTGGAACACCAAACATGTACCATCTACAGTACGGAGGAAGCTCCAAAGTTTAAAGACCACAGAATAGAATACAGCCCACCCCTCTCCACTCCTTTTCAGGAACATGTTACAAGATGTTCTCCAGAAGTCCATGTTCCTCGATCTGCCTTCGTTTTCACATCCCATTTTGGGCTCCAACTCACCCCCCTCTGCATCCGTCCCCCCTCTCCATCCGTCCCTGTGACCAAGCTTCTGCTAGGACCGAAGAACCGTCGCGGCTCCTCGTCCGTGGCACCGGCCGCCATGGCACCGGCCGCGGGCGCGGACGTCGCAGCGGGGAGCACCGCTCCGTTCGAGCCGGGTTCGCTTCGGAGTGGATCTGTTTTTTGGAGCGAAGCTTGGAATCTGAACACATCTCAACACCTCTGCTCTTTCATGTTCTTTCTAATGATTTATCCTTGGGGGGGGTTGACGGTTGATACTCTTAAGAAAGAACAGAAATGAAGACTACCACGAAGCTATGGTCTTGGGAGGTGTTTTTTGATCATAGGTACAGTAGATGAGGATAAATTACGGATAAATTGAGGACGTAATTCAGGGGAAGACTGAGACTTGTTTAAGCAGTACCAACTGCACGGGTTGCCCACATGCTCCAAGTAACACTCGGCTGCTTTTCTCCTATGTGTTCAAGCAAGTCTGACTCGACTTGCGTTGCATGTTCTTCTCTTGACATCAACCACACAGGGGGGGAGTCTAAACACGTGTTTCGGCCCTCTGGTGGGAAAGAAGTTCCCCCCTCCGCGATGATCGACGGACCATGAACCGCTTGGAAGACACCGTTTCGCCACCAAGGGCAGCGTGCGTTCTGGGGTTGATGATTCATGACGGTTGATGTCAGCGAACACAGTCAATCATCTGAATCTTCACCACTATGATAGCAAACAGTCATACTCCGGCTCTGTCCTTGCACCCAGTAATGGGTGGGAAGGCGCCACCCAAACTCGGATAACAAAAGTCCCATGCCCCCATTCATTTCTGTGTGTGTGTGTCGTCTTGCTCTCCCACAGCCAGAGTTCATCAAAATGGGCTGGAGGCAATGTTCCAGGCACGCATGCGCGCCCAAAAGAATGCTCGCCCAAGGGTAGATAGCTGCCAGCCTCTATCATAGCTGCTTGCTTTTGAACATCGCGTGAACAAGCCTTGACCAACTCGTATGACCAATGAGGTCCAACTGGCCATCCCTGGGATCCAGTGAGAGCCAACCTCCCGTGACCCTGGCGCCCCCAACGAGTCGTCGTGGGCGTAGAGTTCTTGGAGCCCCTGACGTGATGCACTGCATGGCCCAGGAGCTTCAAATGATCGCCCACCTCGGCCAGGCCACTCTTCAGTGTGTGTGGAATTGGTGTCTATAGTCATCTATAGTCTATAATTAGTGAACCGATACGGCAATCTTGGGTGTGTTTACACTCAGACGATCCGTCTCTAGAAAAGATGTCATATTGGGAAGACCATGGAAGACCCCTCCTAGAAGAGTTGCTGAACCCTAGCAGAGTCGAGTCACTGATCAAGATCATCACTAGATCAGTCGGGTCCCTGATCACTCCGTTTTCAATGTGTTTAGAATGTCCGGCTGTGGTGTGCTGTCTCGCCACTGGTGTCTCGCCGCCCTAATGGCCCTTGGCTGGGGGGGGAAACCCCTTTCACTGGCACCGGCCCAAAGATGAAGGTCCGTTTGGTATTGCATAATCTGTTCCACACATGGTTTGTTTTTTTTTCACCGGTTTTGTGGACGTGGTGAACAGTCACAGCATCATCCCTTTTTCAGACTCTGCAAGTGATGGCACCCCTTTTCCAAGACCTCAAAAGGGCTGCAGAAGTACGTGTACACAAAGTATGTAAATGCCTGCACCCCCCTTGGAACTTTACATGGGGGTATAGTTCCACAGGCTTTTCCTTCAGGCTGGCCCATCTGTTGGGCAGCTCCTGCACAAACGCAGAACTTCAAAGTTCCTCGACCGCTGCCCTAGTCGTGGGCATGTGCAGTCGATGTGGAAAACGTCACGGCCTTCCAACCAGAAGACCTTGCTCCATTTCTGTGCCATCCACTCGACCTGGGTGCCCACATCTTTCGTCTCCGTGGTCTTCCCAAGCCGGATGCTCAAGCCCCCATTGATCTTGCCGAACAGCCAGAGGAATCCGGCCAACATGCAGGCCTGGATCAGCAGGACCCAGCCGAAGGCGATGGCCAAATCCATGAAGATCCACTGGCTGAGGGTGCCATTCTCGGTATTGGGCTCTTCTGCTTCCCTCGCTCCATCGGCCTGCTGCAGCATCGTGATCAGCGCTGCAATCATCATCTTCTTGCTGAACTGGCCAGCTGCGCTCACCACATTCACGTGGTTCTTCTCCTTCTCGCTGACCTCCTCATAGGTGCCAATCTTCAACATGGTCCTCAACTTGTGGAATCTCTCGATCGTCAGGGCCTTCGTGCCAAAGTCAGCTGTGTTGTCACTGCTCGGCACGGCGTGCAGCGTGAACAGCTTTCGCTGCAAAGCTTCTTGAACCCATAGGCTCTTCACTTCCAAATGGCGGATGCGCCCCACACCTTGCCGTTGGAAGACTCCTCTTGCTGCGCTTGAGTCCAGGAAGACTTCCATCCTGATGGGATGCCCTGCAAACATGAAGATCTCCTTCAGGAACAATCCCTCGGCACATGCTGCCACTCCTCCATTGAACTCGGCTTCACCTGAGGACAGGCACAGCATCTGTAGGCTGCGGGCGTAGCTGTAGAGCAAGCAGCCACCAACACTGAACATGGCGCAGGCACATGACTTTCTTGTCTTCTTGCAATTCGCCCAGTCCGTGTCCGAATGGACAACAAGGGTCTCGATGTCCCCCCTGCGCTCCAGCCAGATGCCATAGTCCTTCGTGCCCTGCAGGTACCTTGCCAGGCGATGCAGCTTTGCCATGCTTCCATCATTGGGGTCTTTCATGTCCTTCGTGAGCTCGCGGATGGCAAACTGGATGTCAGTCCGGTCGTAGCTCAAGTAGAGTGCAATGCCAACTCCAGCTCTGAACAGCTTCGTGCAGCTCTCGTTCAGCTTCTCACCCTCCTTCACCTCACCGTGAACATAGGGAGTCGGTGCTGGGTTGCAGTTCTCAAGCTTCAACATCTTCAGCAGGTCGGTGATGTACTTGGACCTTGGGCTGATGAAGATTCCATTGCTATAGATCTCCCTTGTGCGTTTCAGGTGCGTGAACTTCTCTCCCTCGATCAACGGGTGGATCTGGCTCTTCATGCGAATCCTCTTGTGGAGCTCTTTCTCCAGCTCTTCCAGGGATCTCTGCGGTCCAGTGGCAAAGAAGTCGTCCATGTGAACTTCCATGAGGATGCCCTTGCTGGAATTGTGGAACAGCCAGGGTGCAGCTGGGTTACGGCTGAACCCCAAGTCCTTGAGGTGCCCTGCTGCCCATTCGACGAAACATTGTCCAGCAATCCTCCTCCCATACCATTCTTTCTTCAACTTCCAAACCACCTTCTCAGGCAGGGTCACACCAGCCTCGATCTGCTTCTCGATCCAGTCCTTCGGAGGGAGCATATATGCATCTTCTTTGATGGGAACCTGCCAGAAAGCATTCTCGGCGTCTGCGGTCATGAAGGCGTAGCCCATCTTGATGCCAATGACGTCCACCACTCTTGAAGTCGATGTGCTGGAGGCTACAGCAAACACATCCGTCCTTGGATCACCTCGTTTGAACTCGCGGACACAGTATCGGCATCTCACTGCTCCGTCCGGCTTTCGCACCTCCACCCATGTGGCATCCAGCACCTTCATTCCAGGCTGGTAGGACACAGGCTCATAGGTGTCGTACTTGTCCATCTTCCCATACTCAACCTCTCGGCCTTGTGCTCGTTCCTCTGCCGTCAAAGGCTTGCTCTCCTCATCATCGGAGTCCACTGCTGCCATTTCCACATCCTCCTCATAGACGATCACATCCTCGGTCGGCGAGTACAGTGCTCCAACATATACTCCGCCCACGCGTGCCCTCTTCTCTGGGTTTTCATCTTCTCCACCAGGCCAGGCACGTCTTGCAGAAACCTTGATCTCCATGGGGGACTTGTCGATGACTTGTTCAGTCTCCATCGCCTCCTGAGAGGGCTCCACATTGGCAGGCTTCTCGCTGATGAGGATGGGTTCGTCATTCCGTCCACTTCCGGACGATGGCCCGCCTTGGTTGAGGGTTGGCTCTGTCGGCTCTTCCTCAAAGGTCTTGGTCTTGGCCTTCTTCTCATCAGTCTCAGCTTCCGTAGGAACTGCACTTGGGGCCATCGGCATGATTGCCTCGATCTTCCTCTTGGGACGTCCAATGGTGGTTCCTTGGTCCCAAGGTACCCCAATCATGGCCTCCAACAGGTCCCGGTCATGGGCCTTGGCGCTGTCGGCGAATCTCCTCACAGATCTTGCTGACACGGTGCCGTCAGGCGTTCCCAGGAGATACTCGTTACTAGTCACACTCCTGCCGAGGTAGATTCCTTTCGCCCATGCCGTCTCACCTTTGGTGATCACATTTCTCCCATGCGCCCTTCTGGCCTTACTCATGGGGGGTCTTGAAGAGGACTGTCTCCGCGAACGGGATGAGAGGTGACGTGTACTGGCAGTCAAAGGCATCCTGGTATGCCGTGCGCTGGTTCGACTTGACTGCATAGCGGCATCTGATGAATGAGCAGTAGCGCACCAACCAGGGCCATAGGTTGTGGGATGTATGCAATGTGATGCCATACTCCGCTTCGACTGCATACCTCAAAGTCAGGACATCTCCACGAAGCAATTTCTGGAATGCCCCCATCGTTCCAAGGCTCTGTGAACTATACCTTGGAACCTCCTCGAAGATGATCTTCAATCCAGCAGCTCCGGGTGCTTCACCCTTCCTCAAGGCCTCAGCGATCTGCCCCTTCACTTTCTTGATCGCTGGTTCGTTGTCTGATCTCAGCTTCACTGTGTCATACCCCAGCTGGGCGATGAAGGATGTGATGACCTTCACCACGTAGGGGATGCCCAAGTTCTTGGCTGGGATGCTGAAGGCCAGTCCCATGCCAGTGCCAGTGTCAACCACTGACAACACTGTGTCACTGCACTCCTCGAACTTGTCGGCCAGGCTGGTGTCGGTCTTCAAGAAGCTGTAGTCAAGCTCGAAGTGGTTGTCAGTCAGCTTCTGCTCCAAGGTCCTTCGCTTGTGAGCAGTCTCCACGCCATGGCCTCGGGTGCAGAATTCACACCAGGGTTGTGGTGGCAGATGTGTCAAAGCATGCTGCCTCATCTCCTCATCACTGGGGATCACCGGCTTTGGAAGCTCTTGAACTTCAGCTCCACGCCCTTCTCGCAAGGCTTGCTGCCTCTCGCTATGCTTCTCCACATAGTCTCTTGCTGAGGCTCTCCGTGCATTCAATGCAGCTTCCGCTTTCTTCAGCCTTGTCCACAGGGTGTGCTTGTCGCCATAGATAGGCTCATCCAACTCTTTGAGTCGGGCTCGAAGATCTGCCACCTTGCTCCACCCATGCAGCTTCTGTCGGTCTGCACGAGCATGGGCTTCATCACGAGCAAATTCCTCAGGCAGTGGGATCATCTAAATCCCTTCTTCATCTTCGTCCACACCAGCGAACTCCCAGTCGTACTGGTCACCTTGACTCACCACCGGTGCCACGGTGGCATCCACCTTCATGTCATACGGCACGGCCTCATCATCCACAATCTTGATGTAGTAGGAGTTCCTGTGGATGTAGAGAGGAATCCTGAATGAGATGTCAGGATGGCTGAGGTATGGCTTGAACTTGTTCCTCATGTCAGCCACAAATCCACTCTTGCTCATCTTGGCAGCTGAGAGCAAGTCCTTGCTGGCTTGCTGGCTCACCTTGAACTCCGTGATGGCATTCAGGAAGTTGCCATTCTCGCCCACAATCTTGTAGCTCACTCGCTTCTTTCCGAGTTTTCCCAAGCTCTTCCCAGAAATCCCTAGCAGCTCAGCTCGGCACTCTTCGGTGTGCTGGTCGCCTCCGAACACAGGTTGGCAGAGGTGTTCATCACTGCCAGAGTCCCAAAGAAGGTACTTCACGGAGGTGCCGCTAGGCTGGGAGATGTTCAGGTGGTGCCATTCGCTCACCTGCTTGTTGGCCTTGTGGATCATCATCACCCACATCTCATCACTGTACTCATCCTCAATGTCATAGGTGTCGGCCCATGCCTTCCTCTCGTCATTGTCGGGGTCGATCCAGTAGTAGACAGCATTGGTGCTGCTGCCTGGAGCTCCTTGGGGAGATGGTGGTGCAGCTGAGCCACTCGGTGCTGCCTGTACTGCATTCGTGCTGTTCTTGCCTTTGCCCTTGTCACCATCACGTCGTGCTCGATCTCGGACCAAAGTGCGGCAGTCTGCCTTCTTGTGGCCCCATTTTCCACAATATGAGCACTCGCCGTTGAACTTCTTCGTGATGGGTGCTTTGCCTTTTCCCTGCTTGTCGTATTTTCCACCTTTGTTGACTCCTTTGTCTCCTTTGCTTGACTTGCCCTTCTTGCCCTTCTCTGCATGGGACACTGCTCCCACATCCATAGGTGCCAAGCCACCATCGTCCTTGGCCAGTGCGCCACCAGACTTGTAGATGTTGCCGGTCTGCAGGTAGTCCCGGATGAACTTCTTTGCTCTCTCATAGTTCGTGCCAATCTGCGTCCCAGCAGCTCTCATGGCATCTTTCACCGGGCTCGGAACATGCTTCATCAACACAGCAACTCGCATGGACTCAGAGACCGTCTCCTTGGACTGCATCTCATAGCGCCTCACCAGCACTTCCCATGACTCAATCGTCTCAAGGATCTCGGACTCCTTGATGTTCTTCCAGTCGGGCGCAATGATGGCCGTGAGCATTGCCATGTGGCGTCCACCCACTGGTGGTTCATAGGCATCACACAATGCCTTCCAGGCTTGGAACCCATTCTGGCCCTCCACGTTCATCAGGATCTGGAGAGCTCTGCCGTCGACGCTCTGGGTGAGCAGGTTGAAGAGCACAGTCGACAATTCCTGAGCTGTGTCACTCATATCGATCATGGACAGCTCATTCTGCGAGGCGGCATTCTCAGCAGCTTCCAGCATGCCTCGGTAAGCACGGTCAAGTAGGTGCACGTAGCCCCGTGCAACAAACACCCAAGCCGGCCAATCTTCCTTTCCACTGAATGCTCGAAGCTTCCCGATGGCTTTCGTGTCGATGAGCCGCGGACCAGGAACTGGTTGAGGTAGTAGCGGATGTGGTTGGGATGTAGGCGACTCAAAGCCAT
The DNA here is from genome assembly GCA_963970005.1 of Durusdinium trenchii. NCBI lineage: Eukaryota > Dinophyceae > Suessiales > Symbiodiniaceae > Durusdinium > Durusdinium trenchii. The sequence continues at coordinate 1,250,044 of CAXAMN010026139.1, forward strand.
CAGCCGCAGCAGCCGCCATGTCGAAGGCATGAGGCGGCGTCACAGGCGCTGCCATGTGCGCTGCTTGCCACCCGGCACAGGGATTTACGCCGTGCCCACACCACGAGATTTCACGTGGATTTACAGGGTGCCCACCTCACCGCCGCCACGAGGGCCTTACGTCGGTTTTACAGGGGGTCAGGAGCGGGAGCCCAACCAGGGCTCCGCTACCATGCAAGTGATGGCGCCCCTTTTCCAAGACCTCAAAAGGGCTGCAGAAGTACGTGTACACAAAGTATGTAAATGCCTGCAGACTCCTATTAATTTACTGTTGCTGGAGAGAAGAAACAGCCACCGATGTTCGACCTCGGCCGAAGAAGAAAAAGAAGAAGAAGAAGAGCACGCTACTTCCGGTACCTGAAATGAGTATATTATACAGTATATATGTTGTTTGTTGTCCTCGCGTGAGAAAAGCTTCATTGCTTAAAGAAGGAGAACGGTTGTTCCAGCACCTGAACTTCACAGGTCACCAGGTCGCTTGCGACCACTCTTCAGGTCGTTCCCAACCTGGGAACGAAAAAACGAGTAAAACTGCTGTGGAGTCGGAGTCCTGTGGGAAACATGACCTACATGACTGGCATTCTACATGAAGACTTGGTCCAGGAGAGCCAACTTCTTGCCCCTTCTTAGCCCCTCAACGAAAAGGTAGAAAATGTCAGCTGAGTGGTCTGTCTACACTTTGGATTTGGAGTGGAACCCTAGAACCTGAGTACATCTGAATGACTGTCTGTCCAGAAACCTCCTTGCCATAACCTGCCCCTTCCAGAAATGACTCATTTGGATGCCATGACTTCGGCACTGGGAAGAAGCCAGGCTCAAGCAGGCTTCTCCCCCCAAGCCGAGTGGCTCGGTAGGAGGCGGAGCCCAAGTCATGTAGGGACTCAGTCGCTGCCGACGGCGCCGCTCCACCGGGTCGGTTGTGGTCGACGTAGGGACGCGAAGATGAAGCAGCACTAACACCCTGGAGGTACCACTGGGCCCGACGTTTTGGCGCCTACATCAACAGTCTCCGTCCTGTACCTGAGGTTCGGTACGACTGGATCCGGCCTCCCTGCCAGGTCACCACCAGGTCCACTTTTAAGTCTCCATTTCAGCTACCATTTCGGAGACCTGTTGATCGTCGGGTGCTGGAACCGGCCAATGATGTTGGGCACCGATGTTGTTTGAGATTCCCAACACCTTTGATGAATGATCTACCAGGACCCTCTAAGGGGTGCCCTGTCTGGAAGCCTATAGGTAGTATGGGGTAGTCCATTGGACACCCCGACAGGAGGGTCCTGGTATAAAATGGTTTGTGTACTGGTTTGTGTGCATGTCATGATGGGCAAGCACAATGACCTCTTTGAGATGAACAGTCACTGTGTTCATGGGAATCATGTCCTTCACACACACCACCCGCGCCCGACTCAGCTGTTACTACAGATCGGTTCCAACATGACACTCACCATGCCTTCCAAACCTGCACGGCCAAAATCCCAAGGAACGCCTCTCAGTCTTGGAAAATGAACTGTGTTTTATTGCCCGAGCCGAGAAAAATCCAGATTCTTTCAAGACTCTCTACTTCTTCAAACAGGTAAAACATAGTAAAACACACCTTAACATCCGCGCGTTCGTGGGCCCACCCTGAACCGCCTCAATCAGCACTCGCCAGGTACCAGCCATGGCGAAACACACCGCGGAGCAGCGAGTCTAGCCTCGCCCCGGACCGGGCAGTCCGTAGGTCAGCAATCGGGAAGGGCTGATGTAATGACCGTTTCTTCAATACTTGAGTTGCCAAGGTTGAAAAAAAACATTGAAATACCCCGGTGTATTGCAATAGACCATGGCAAACGATACTAGACACACCTTTGTATCAAAATGGCAAAAGCAGCTCCCACAACTCCTTGAGTTTTTAGCATGCTTTAACCATGGTTTGCGAGTTTTTGAAGCCACTCTAGCCAAAGCTCCTGTGCACGGAAAGCACTCCGTTGAGTTTCTCCAACCAAAACTCGGTTCCGCCCACCGTCGAGCCGGAAGCGGAGCATGCAGAGCCACGGAAGGTGCAAACATAATATATGTTCAATCTGAGACACACAGAAAACATGACATCATGGAATATGTACCAATGGGAAATGGATGGAAATGGCTGTTTGGGAGGAAACATTGATTAGTCTCTGGTTCTTTGGTTTATGACGAAGGTGAGACAAGTTCGAAGCAACCAAAAAGACCCTCTTTTGAGGAACGTCACCGTTTTGGGCACCCAGCACCTAAGGGCTTTGGCCTTCATCCACCCTTCACTGGCTCCAAAATCACATGGGGGCTCCACCCTTCACCGTTCCTTCCACGGGGTCCGCGCCGACGGGGGTCCGCCGCGCCCTTTCTGCACGCAGCCGGACGTCGCAGACCGCCTGCGCCCGGCCCAGCCGCGCGGCCCGGCCGGGCTCTATAGGCCACGGTCAGTGAAGAGTCGATAGCTATTCCTCTGGATCCCCGAGTCATCGGTCATCAAACCAGGGATGCAACGAGTGCCTTGGAAGGGCCGGCGGCGGCCGCCAGGGCGGCCGCCAGCGGAGGTCTTCAAAGGTTCCAATATCATCCAACCAGGTAGACCGCTGCAGCAGCACCCGGGACCTGCCAGGTCACCACCAACTTTTAAGTCGCCCAAAAGCTACCATTTTGGAGACCTGTTGATCGTCGGGTGCTGGTATACCTCTTGATGAATATAACGTCCCCCACTTGGAGTGTAAAACCATGGTAGAACCTCTTCGACCAGCACCCTCCAACAGGTGCTTCCTGGTGACAAGTCCGGTGCCCAGAAACCACCTGTTAGGGTCTCCAAACAACCTGTTGGAAGGTGCTGGGATAGATCTTCTCCAGACCGCACCTGTTGAAGTTGGAGAGCCAAGAAGCTGGAGATTCTAAGAACGAAAGCAACTCACGGCCGCTTCGGTGTGGCCTTCGGACTTCGGCGTTCAGAAAGGCCACACCGAAGTGGCCACACCGAACTTCGGTCTTCGGTGTGGCCTGTGGAGAAAGATGGTGCGATCCCCACAGGTGAAGAGATAGACCCCGCATCCCCGCTGGCATCCTTGGAGCGTTTCCTCCTAGAGATTCTCTAACTAAATAGACCCTATAACACCTGCAGTTTCAAAGGGGTGCCTATTGGAGGATAGGGGTTCCCATTATCCACTCGCCTTGGGGACAAAAAACAAACCCTTTGTGACTCCTGGTGTATATATAACTTATAACTTCCCAAAGCCACTTTCAACGATCTGTTCCCAAAATGATTGTTCTCAATCACCCCTAAGTCTATAACTCCCCCTTCTGGTCCTTCTCCATTTTCTTACACACTGAGTGCCGTCTGTCAGGACACCCCACCCGAAAGAAAAGGCGGCCATGTCCGTGCGAATCCCTCCCACGGGAACCTCACCCCGCCCCCAAACAGCCCCAGAAGCCACATTTTCGCTCGTCTTCCTCATCCTGGAGGCTGGACTCTGGACATTTGTACGCCAGGACCCGACGAATCATGCTCTTTACGGTCTTGATGTCGTCGACTCAGGATGGTTTTCGTTGGCGTCCGTTCAGCATCCACGTCACTTGTCTGACACAGTCAAAGCCAATGTAAAACCTGGTCTTATATGACTTATATGACAGCAAAGTATTGCTATGACCTGGTCTTGTGTGACTCATAAGGCCCAGTAATACTCATATGCCTGCCTGTAGGCCCGGTTGGGCCGATGGTTGCTCAGAATCTGCAGCTCTTGGCCGCCCAAAGGCTACGACACTTCGCTGAAATGCACCTCGTCCAATCATGTAAAGGAAATCAGTGTATAACGCATCCAACAACCCACCTACTACCTCCTCCTTCCTAGTTTGGGTAAGTATTTCCACCTCCGGAACCAACGCCCGGAATCACCTCAAAATTGTCCGGCACATATATATATACCCCTCACTCTGGGTACCTTGCTTTTCCCAGGTTCTTGAAACATA